>JAUEJL010056401.1:0-19521 GCA_032274825.1 Drosophyllum lusitanicum | reverse complement strand
GCATGGGATAATACTTCTATTATGATTATGATCATTGACGAAAACCACTTGATTCCGAAGCCACCAAATCACCCAAACAAAAACGTAAATAACTGCAATGAATATGCCATTTGTATCTCGAGGGAAATCTAAAGAAGATAACCATTGAAATATGTTATCATAATTACCGAATGAAGGGGGATTCAGACGCCACCATTTACAGATCTCCAACAAAACCGATTTGAAGAGAGAACAACGCCAAAAGAGCTGCTCCTCACTCTCCATTCCATGGTTGCACAAAGGACATACTACATTTTCCAATGAATATGCCATTCGTTCCTACTTACTCCAAAAGCAAAAGGAAACAAGAAGCAATGACTGATTAAAAAACAGACTTTATGGTCAATCATCATTGACTTTAATAAAAGCACCAGAAAGGTCAAAACACTAAAATAACATTTACATACTGTAATTTTAGTTTTTATCAATTACGAGTTACCTTTGTGAAATCATTAAAATTTACTTTTTGGCATGGACATTGAGTTAAAAGAAATAAATCAGAAGTTCTAATACAGACATTTTCACTATGTTCCATGTTATTTGCACAAGCTTCTGGACCTTTGTTTGCACAACCTGTAGCGTGTTATGGACGTTAAAATATATAAGTAGGTGTCTTATCTAATTTTAGGTTGATTCTTGTCTGCATATTAAATCATGTATTTCAATTTTCTACAGTCGTGAGTTCATTCAAAATCTAATACTAATCATATAGAGGTTATGCTAAGCACACCAAAGAAAACCAATAAAATTTCTACAATTTTTATATAAAAAATGCAAAGTTTCAATATGTGATTTGATATGGTGAGTTACTTGTTCTTCTTAGGTTTTATTTAGGTTACCTATAATGATTAATACGTATAGTAGAACAATTGTAGGTTGCTAGTTATGCACACCGGTTGTTTGACGGAATGCTACAACCAAAACATATATACTTGCTTACTTTATTAGTTGAACTTCATGTTAAAACCTTATATTTTCTTTCATTTGATGTTTCTTTAATTGTTTTATGGGTTTTGTTGTTGGGTACATAAACATTATTGATTATATGTGTAAGGCTCATGATATCCATGCGTCTTTGAAAAAATAGGTTATTTACATTCAATTTAATAAAAGTACTTTATAATAACTTGCACATTTTGACTTGAATTTGAATTAGGATCATCACTCATTTAACTAAAACCATATGCTCTATTGTACCATATATACAAAGATGGTTAGTCAAGGACCTAAGAGGAAGTGAGTCAATAGTTACTTGTAGATATTGCTCTCACCCACCACCTGTTTTTGATCTATGATCTAGCTACACCGGTCAATTACTCACAACGTACCATTAATTACTAAGTACATAATGATGTAATTTTATGAGGTGGCTGTTCTATAAATAAATTGCTAAATTAATAAACTATTTCTTAGTGAGCTTTCTAATTTCATGATGCTACTGCTTCCAAGATAATCCTAATAAAAAAAATATGTATATACATATTGGTTCTAGCATTTAATCAAACACTTGGTGAACCTAATAAAAGAATCTGATTAGCCAAAGAAATCAACAATTAAAACAAATAATTTCAAAATCTCCCACAATTAATTGTTGCTATGAGTTAAGTAGTCAAGAAATCAACGTTAAAAGTTCAAATTTTCTGTAACTTTGATATTGAAGAGGATGCAAAGGTCCGTAGTCAAAGAAATCAACAATTAAAACAAATAATTTCAAAGTTAAGCAACCACAACGGTAATGAAGATAAAGGATTAGAGTAGAGGAAACCCTATGTCCCCGTTTTCCTATGTCTATGTCTGTGCTGAAGTAGACATGTGAAGGAAAAAGTATAATAGATTATTTGGTTGTGATGGTTTTATAAAAATATTCAAACAACAAAAGCATTTACAATGTATTAGACATCCTTAAAACTCTCGACCAATATCCATATGTATGTATTAAGAAAACTAAAATAAACAAATATGGTTTTAAGAGATACAATCTTTGTAGATTATAACATGGAAATGAACCAATGAGTCCTTCCTATATACATACCTTTATTTGAAGAAAATTTATCCAACACCATAAAATGTTTGCTCCTTCAATCCTTGTAAAACTTCAACCTTGAACACCTTTTTGTCTTCTACAAGAACTAAGCTTACTTCTATATATGGCTATGATGTAGTTTTAAACATCAAGCAAAACACTAGGGTGTGTACGACAACGGGCTTATGAGGAATTTTAAGGGTTTGATATTCTATATTTGGGTGTTAAAATCTTGAGGGAATTATTAAAAACATAATCCCTAAAAATAAAAGTCTTTCCAAATAGCTTATGGAATGGGCTTGAGATTATCGATTAATCAGCCTTAGCCCCAGCCCCAGCTAGTTTCGTCGAACACAACCTAGTTGTTCTTAGGGTGTGTTTGGCGAAACTAGCTGGAGCTGGGGCTGAGGATGGGGCTAGGGGCTGATTATATGATAATCTCAAGCTCAATCCATAAACTACTTAAAAAAGTTTTTATTTTTGAGATTATGTTTTTAATAATCCCCTCAAGATTTTAACACCCAAACGATGTTAGAGGGCTGAATATTATGAAAACTAGAATCTCAAGCCCCTTTAATCTTCTATAAGCCCGTTACCGAACACATCTAGTGTGTTTTATCTTGAAAGTAAAAACCAAATCAACAAACTTAAAATAAAGAGAAGTTGCATATGCATAGGACTATTATAGGAGAATTCTACCAACAATCAAGAGCGTTTGATTTCCCTTCATTATCTATTTTCAAGGTTTTGCAACATCCAATGTGTTTTTGTAGTAATTTTATGTTTTATTTAGAAGTAATTCTTCACATGATCGTATACCATCCCGGCCACCACCACCCTATGTTGACGTGTCCCCTTCTCAAGATAATGCCAGATCACCACTAACTCTTCCACTGTAAGGAAAAAAAATACAGGTAACCAAAAAAAAATAAATAATAATAATACAATAACAACGTTTAATATAGTTCATACTTAACTCATAGTCCATACTTAATACATAGTCCTAAGAGATTAATTTTAATCTTTGGATCAATGACATCAATGGTCCATATTGCATTTTAAAAATTTGGACGGAGTGACATTTTCGTAATTACATGTAACGCTTTTACAATCACATGTAATTGTATGCTAAATCCCTATAATTAAATATTAAAATTTTAGAATTATATAGTTTATGAAACGTAATAACAAAGAAGTTTATCCACCAAATCAAACCTAAAAGTCATTTTTAAACTAATTGACTAGAAATTCCCACAACCTGCCACCTCTGTCTAAGATAAAATAAAATAATAGTTATAGAAACTATTCTAAAATATAGATAAGATTCCAAATTAGTGATTTTTACTAATTAGTTTCTATAATAGTTATAGAAATTTGTTTCAATACATATTAGACCCATAAATATACGTATACTATATAATGCTTGAAATACTTGATAAGAACTCGAGTTAAGCTTTTAGAAGTTCGAGTTTGACTCCTTTAATAATTCAAGCTCGTTTTTTTAGGCTAGAGCTCAATAAATTCGACTCAAACGAGCCGAGCTCGAGCTTGAGTTACTTGATAAAAGCTCGACTCATATGCACCCCTACCTCTTTGAGATGATGATGATGATGATGATGATGATAATAAAGAGACCGGATGACTTTATCCCAATGTTTTAAAACCCGGATTTTTATTTAACCGGGTGTAACGAGTGAGTCACGGGTCAACCGCACCACTATCCGGTCAACCCGGTTATATATATACACAAACGTGTGTGCGTTTTCAAGTTAGAGCCTTTGTGAGTTTTTCTAATAAAATTCTTTTGCTTTTAAAAGAGAGTTTTTTTTATTAAAAAAAAGCCACAAAACGGGTCAATAACGCGTTCAAAGGGCCTGGTCAACCAGTTCAACAAGAAACCCGGCCAGTTTGATACGAGTCAAAAAAGTGCATCAACCAGATCAATATTGAACCGCTCTCCTAGTTCAATAGGTTAACAGATCTACCCGGTTCAACATGTCGGATCAACCCAAATTTTATAACATTTCTTTCACCAAGTCTTTTTATAAACTAATTGACTGACGTTCCCACAACCGGCCACGGGCCACCTCTTTCTAGGAAAAAAAACATACCAATATAACCACCAATCAAACCCCAGAAAGAAGTCTTTTTATAAACTAACTGACTGGACCTTAGACTGCATAAAACTATACAAATCTCATCTCGATCAAGCAGCATGGCTTCTTTATGTATGGAAATTCATACATAGCTAACTCATCAATCCAATCACGATTAAGCATGGCTTCTTCAAGTGATATAGTACTCGAATCCAATTTCACAACAAGTAAGTGTATCTATAATCTTCTTCATTAATTGATCCATGAATACTCACTCATTGGAATCTCCTTTCCATCTCAGAAACTAAAAGTTATCAAGAGGATAACGTCGAGTTCATATCCAAATTGGATGATAATGAAGGTTCAAAATGCCAAGACGATGATGATGAGTATCCTAGTGGAGAATTTGAGTTCAAAAATCCAGGTGCGTGGAAGAGCTTTGTGGTGAAGCTACGCATGCTAATTGCTTATCCATGGCAACGTGTTCGCAAGGGTAGTCTTCTCAATTTGAAATTGCGCGGCAAGGTTTGGTTCTTTCCACGTCTTTGTCCTTATTAACTTTTTATCTCTTCAACCGATTATTCAAGTTTTTTTTTTTTTTCAATTCATTTACTGGTATCGTATTTACTAGTCATTAGTTCAATAGCAAATTTAGGGTTTTTATATGTCAATTATACAGCCTTTTCTCGTTCATCTGTGTGTTTGTATATGTATTTCCTCTGTGAATGATGAGTTTAAATGTCTATTGTTGTCGGCCAATTTCAGATATCTGATCAGGTGAAGAGTCATTTCTCTTCAGGGTTATCTCTACCACAAATCTGTGAGAACTTAATAAAGGCAGCATATGATCCTCGTATATCTGGTGTTTATCTCCACATTGAAACCCTGAGATGTGGATGGGGTATAATCGAAGAAATTCGAAGACACATATTGGATTTTAGGAAGTCAGGTAGATCTAATTAGGCTTCAACAAACATAATTTTGATATGGGTATTAACTGTTAGAACTCACTATAGGAAAATTCATTGTTGCTTATGCACCTGTATGGCATGAGAAGGAGTATTACATTGGGTGTGCCTGTGAAGAGCTTTATGCCCCTCCAAGTTCTTACTTTTCGTTGTATGGTTTAACTGCTCGAGCATCATTTTTTGGAGGTAAGTTGACAACATTACATTTTTAAAGATTAAGCTTTATATGAGCCAGCAAATGATATATATACAAATTTTCCTGTTATCGCTGCTTCTTCTGAATAAAAGAAGGTTTTCTTAGGACACACACTGCTGTATTGCAAGTTCATATTAACATATTCTATAGCAAAAGAACCAAACTACTTTAGTCCCACAAAGAAGCATAGATAAATCTATATACTCTTCTGATTATCTGAACTTTAACAAAGTGTTGTGCATAAAGGTGTATTTGAGAAAGTAGGCGTGGAACCACAAGTACAGAGGATTGGCAAGTATAAGAATGGTGGTGATCAACTAAGTCGCAAGAATATATCTGAAGAAAATCGTGAGGTGCTTACTACATTGCTTGATAATATCTATGGAAATTGGGTGGATACCGTTTCTCAAGCCAAAGGTGAAATTACTTTGTGTTTTTCCTGGTCTTGATGTATTAAAGTAAACAAATTGGATGGTTTCTTTTACAGGAAAGAAAAAGGAAGACATCGAGATTTTTATTAATGAAGGAGTTTTCCAAATAGAGAAGTTGAAAGAAGGTGGATGGATAACAGATATAAAATATGATGATGAGGTATATATTTTGGAGTTAAAAATCTCAAGTACTGATGTTTGTTGTTTTCACTTCCTCTAATAAATAAAGGTAGTTCTAGTGCAGCATAGATATTAGTCGGGCATACCATTTCATATATGTTACTGGTAATGTTCAACATTTTCAGGTTAGATCTTTGTTAAAAACAAGATTGGGCATTGCAGAGAAGAAAAAGCTTCCGCTTGTTGCTTACAAGTAATAATCTCTCTTTTATAGTATGGCTTACACTTTTTCGATGTTTCTACTTTTTCTGATATAGGGTCTTCATTTAATGCTTGCTTCAGCAAATACTCAAAGGTTAGGAAATGGACATTGGGGTTATCAGGTGGTAAGGATAAAATTGCAGTAATTAGAGCCTCTGGTAGCATCAATCGTGTACAAGGGTCATTTTTTGCACCTAGTTCTGGCATCATCTCTGAGAAATTCATTGAAAAAATTCGCAAAGTAAGAGGTATTTAAAACATCTTACGGTTCCTTCTTTATTGGATACGTATACAGTATACTACTGTAAAGGAAGGAAGGAACAAAATAAGATACATATTGCTTCCTGACCTATTTTTTTATCTCAAACATACTGGGGTTGAAGCCCAAATAATTATTCTTAGAATATCTGAGATGTACGCCCTAAAAAGACAGCAAGTATCGGTATGTATGCACATGAAATGCAACCATCGAAAGCTAAATATTTATATAAACATGAAATTTCTGTAGAATCTGTAACCCCCCATGTGTGCCTAGATGTAACTTGTATACAAGGATCATACTATAGCAAAGAAACAAAAAAATAAAAACAACAAAGATTAAAGGAATGGAAAACAAAAACATACAATGAACCATAAATGCACTCACAAATTATCATTTTACATTCAGTCATGTCTATGGGTCTGACTCATTTCTTGCAGAGTCAAAAAGGTACAAGGGTGTTATCATCCGCATTGATAGTCCTGGAGGTGATGCTCTTGCTTCTGACTTGTAAGCGCTTCTATATTTTGACCAGAAACTTATAGTTTATTTAGCTTATATACATATACGAACTCATCAATAATAAAGGATTTCACAATGAGAAGATGGTGCGACTTGGGAAAAAGTATGACAGAAGTTATGTGACTGATTTGACAAGGGAGGGGGTGTGTTTAACAATACCTTCTCATATGGTTAGTTTTTCTTTTTTGTGCAGGATGTGGAGGGAAATCAGACTATTGGCTGAATCTAAGCCTGTAATTGCATCAATGGTTGATGTGGCAGCTAGTGGAGGATATTACATGGCAATGGCAGCACAGACTATAGTCTCGGAGAATCTTACGATAACAGGCTCAATTGGTGTTTATACAGGTCCATTACAGTATCCTGCTGAAAAAAGTGAAAGTTCATAAATTGAGTTAGTTTTTTTTTGTTATCCTTGTTAAATCTTCCAAAAAAAAAACTTCATTAGAAATTTATGTCTAGTTCTTTCAACTTTAAAAGTGGTTCAGAATTTCCCTACATATAAAATAATATATTTAGAACTACTTTCTGTTCTGTGTATTACATTCCTTCTTTGTAGCTGCATTTAGTTTCAGATGCTTCACTCTTGTCAGATAGTCTGTTTCTGGATGTTATGAAGAAAATGAGTCTTTTGAGCATGTTTAACTTTTCCAGAAGTTCATTGGTCACTGCTTTTATTTCAGCTAAGTTTAATATGGAAAAGCTGTATGAAAAGATTGGTTTCAATGAGGAAATTATATCAAAGGGACGATTTGCTGAGTTGCATGGTTTAAACCGGCCACGGCCACTTAGGTGAGACGATTCTTCTTTTTAAGTTGGTCAATTATTGTTATGCTTAATCTCAAATGTGTGAAATTCAAATATTTAACTAAAAAGGGAATAGGTAAAGTGATATGAAAGTCATCCAATTTGTACTTTAATGCATACAACCTCCTAAATCACCTTTTTAATAAAATTTTAGATTGTTATTGTAATAGTAAAGTTTTTCTAATCATATTTAACAAATTAATGAAGTCCTAAGAAATGGATAAAAAAGGAATTATAGGTCATACCAACCTGACTCTATCTGTTTTGTCCCACACTAAAAATGACCCGTTTTGGCCTGTCACATAACCCACCCAGCTTGCCACTGCTAATTTATTTATTGTACTTTGCGATATTGTTGGTTTACAAGTTAAAAGTTACTCTTTTATTCTTAACCACTTCGCAAACCTATGCGCAGACCAGATGAAGAGAGACTATATGCTGAATCTACCCAGCAGATATATAAAGAATTCAGAGACAAGGCCGCATCTTCAAGATCTATGAGTGTATGTGATAACTAACTCATGCACATAGGTTTCAATGTTAGGTAGTCATTGTTTGCACAATTAGCAACCAGTTCAATTATAATGCAGGTGGATAAGATGGAGGAGTTTGCTCAAGGGAGGGTATGGACTGGTAGTGATGCTGCTTCACGGGGTTTAGTTGATGCAATTGGTGGCTTCTCACGGGCTGTTGCTATAGCCAAACACAAGGCCAACATACCTAACCACAAAAAGGTTGGTTGCTCTGAATTGTTGTCAGTTTCTAATAGGTTTACAAAAGAAACAATAAGTATCTGAAACGCACATAAAAAAAATAAAATAAAGCCACCTTGTAGAATTGTTATTTTCATTTACAGGGCGACAAGACTGTAATTTGTTTAAACTAAATAAACATTCGATGTCTGCTCTAACTTGAAACATAGAAAAATGTTGTATTTTTGTATCAAATGTGAAGTCTTCCATGATATGAAAGAAGTATTTTATGTTTCTTAGGCTGGATAAAACTGATGATCAAGAAACAAAGAAAATTCAAGAACAAAACAGACTCAATATTGCCTGTAATTCAAGAAGTAGTTGATCTCCAATGTTTAACTAACCAAAACTCTCACGTAATGCTCTATTTATTCTATATGACTATCTTAAGAAACAAGTCTTCTTGTCCTATTTAGAAACAAGTCTTCTTATTCTATATGACTATCTTAAGAAACAAGTCTTCTTGTTCTATTTAGAAACTACTAAAATAAGGAAATTTTATTATTATCTGAATTACGTATCCTGTAAGTTTTTAATGCATACAACCTCCAGAATATTCTTATTCAAAAATAAAAACATTAGTTTATTAGAGTAATAAATAAAAAAATTAGGCATTTTAACACACCACCAACCCCATTTTGTCACCTCTAACATACCATTACAACTCTTCTATTTTCGATTTTTACAATAGGAAAACAACATATCTGATACATACTGTGTTGTGGCTAGTATAGATGCACCAGTGTTGCTTCCACTTTTAACTCAAACAAGCTGATTGTGTTCAGGTTACTCTGGTTGAGCTATCAAGACCATCACTGTCTTTATGGAATATCTTATTTAGCATAGGGAGCTCAGCAACCACACTAAAGCAACTGCAGGATGGCTTGGCATTGACTGACGGGGTGCAAGCCCGTATGGATGAAATCATGTTTCGTGGATCTGAAGGATCTTAATCTTCAGAGACCTTATTTTCATTTTCCTTAAAGCCTGTGTAATTTCTGTTTGATCCCAGGGGGTTATACATTTTGAGATGGGCAAACTTAAGTTATCAAGCATGTTGATTCTGATATCAAGGTGCTTCATTTATTATGTTTCTTTTTGTTGCTGTTGCTTTTAATGATAACTTCGAATTCGGTATGTGGTGTATAGTTTGATGCAAAAGTATCATTTAGGAAATGATGTTTATAATTCTCTGTTTCATGTTGAAAGTAAAATCATGCTGTTTTGGGAAAGTTGATTCAAAACATTGGATAAGTTAAGGAAAGGGGAGGGGGACAAATATATACTGCTCTTTGATGACTGGGCTTGATGCTTATCACTTGTTAACAAAGAACTAAGAAATATGTTCTGTGTGACATATGAATAACAATATTTAGCAAACTGAAAATAAGCCTATTTTCATGTTGATATTTCAGGCCTATGTATTATTAATATATCTTAACATAATTTAACCAAAGTGGTTTTTTGTTCTGAGCAATGTTATTGCTTCTAATCTTTATGTTGGTTATACAGTAAATAATATGTAAATAGTTACACATTAGTAAAGAAGTAAAAATGGAAACAACTTTGTGAAAAACAAAACCTGAGAAATCAGCTTTGAGATGTTTAAGTGAGCTTAGTGATCAGCTATGAGTAAATGATGTGGACCCAAAACAAATTCGGAGTCCGATCATAAGGTAGAATAGCGGTACCATTAGTACTGCCAGATATGATCAAGGACTTACGCGAAAATCTCACTGGCAAATCGTGTATGAGAGATGAAAAAGACCGGGAGGCAGGATGATGTGCATCTCTTAAAGAAGCGTAACCGAGATATTTATACTTTGACTATTTACTCACGTGTTTATATGTGTTCTGTCTTGGTTGAGTAGTCAAATTTCAAGAATAGAGTCTTTAACAACTTAAGGACTAGTTCACACACGGTTTAGATATATAACAGGCTAGTATAACTAGGGGTGAGCACAAAAACCGATTAACCGAACCATAACCGATTTAACCAACAAAACTGACCCAAATTAACCAAACCATTTCAAAAACCGATGGTTCGGTTTCTAAATTTTTGTTAACCGATAAGGGCGGTTCGGTTACGGTTAATCACAAAAACCGTCCCATTATTAACCGAACCGCCCCAATAAAATATTTTGTAATTTTTGTATTATGTATCTATACTAATATGAAAGCTTATTAAGGACCGTTGTATGAAAAATTCATGAAAAAGTACTTTTAGTGTGTCGTGTTTTAGAGTTTTTGTTATTATTTTTAAGCTTTATAATCGTTTTCTATTATATATCTTCTATACGATGTCTCGTATTTATTTATTTTCGTTTCACATGAAGTCTTCTTATTTATTTTTATGTCAAGTTTTGTTCGTTTCTTATACAAATTCTTGTTTATTTTATCCAAGTTCAATTTTAATGTCCAACTTCCTTATTGGTTAACCGCCCCATTTAACCGATAACCGCCCCATTAACCGATTAACCGCCCCGTTAAGAAACCGAAACCGATGGGTTTGAATTAAACATAACCGAAATTATCAGTTATGGTTCGGTTTTAGGTCCTAACCGACCCAAACCGACCCATGCTCAGCCCTAGCATAATGGTCTCAAACTTCAATACACTCATGTTCTTTACTTATACAATTAGTCAACCATGTAAAGTCTCAGTTTTCTTAACTTCTCATTTAGTAGAACTGATACCAAGACTCATTAAGGAACTTAAAGGGGTCAAGGTCATGACTATAACATATGTCATTCATCTTAAAGTACATCACTCTCTTCACTTAATGTAAGGTTGCTAACTTGATGATTGTTCTATTTAATACATAATAGGTACTAAAATAGAAATTTGAAGCCAAAAAGGAATTATGTAATTTCATCTCAGGTAAGGTAACTTCATGTGTTATCACTTTATCCTAAAAGAGTATAATGTATTAATGTTCATCTAGGCCCGTAGTCGTATATAAGATCATGTAAGGTGTTTACCCCCACCCTGTAAGTTCAATCATGCATATACCATTCTTAATCAACCATAGCATGTGAATATTAAATTAATCAAGTATACATACACATCACATCAAATAGTATCATTCAAGTATTCAAATAGTTATCACATATTCAATCCAGTTAAACTTAGTAAAAACCCCTTGAAAAATGGTTTTGTCTTTGTAGTCTGTTTTAGAAAAAACTATTGAATTCACTTAAAGTTCCCAGAAGTAGCAACCGAGTGAACCAATAAGAACCTACCGGAAAACCTACGAATAAACGAACACCTATAAGGAAAGCGAACAACTGAATTGAATACAAAAAACAGAAATAGATTGCACAGGATGCCAAGCTTGGCTAAGCTAACAAGCTGCTCTCGCCAACTACAAATGGTGAGGAGGAGAGAGTTGGCGAGAGGCTGTCAGACCCACCATCCATGAGGCGCCATCCTAGCTTCGCCAAAATCCGGTCATGCCAAAGAGAGAATGGCAAGAAGGAGGTTGGCAAGCCCTCCCTTGGCCACGCCATCCACCAACCTGCACCACACCATCATCAATAGAGTCGAAAACGGACAGAAACGGAACCCTAACAATTGAACCATAAATTCTCAACCAAAATGCATAATTCAAGTTCCATAGTTCTAAGGTTCCATCATAGGTTGCACCCCAAGCTTCAATTTCGATTTTAAATCACAAAAAGCCTATGAATCTCACATATTCTCAAATCCAAGAAAACTATCAGTTTTGCCTCACCAACTCAGGCCAACTTATCAATTTCACTGCCACCAACTCCTGCCAATTTATCAAATTCACCGCCACCAACTCCGGGCAACTTATCAAATCCAATGGTGATGGTGTTGATTGGGTCCAACAAGAAGTCGAGAAGCAAAACATGGAGGTTGTTGGTGGTAGTGATGTTGTTTGTTTCCGATAAGAACTCAAGTAGCAGCAAATACAGAGATATGTTAAATTATGGAGAAATAACACCTACCTATCTTCTTCGTGGAGCATCTCGTCGACCTAGATAACACAGCCATCACCATCACCTCCACCACCACCACCGTCACTCACCATCACGACTCCCATGAAAGGTTCACTCGTCACCCCCTCTGTTTTTATGTGAATGGGTTTCTACAAATGATTTTCAAGAATCACTCCTAGGCCTCGATCCCAACAACTGACCTTGCGTACTCCGACATCAACAATCACCAACAATGGTGACCAATTTGGGTTTGAGATGTTCTGATTAGGGCTTTGATTATGGGGGCTAAGTCAATTTGGGCTTTTATGGTGGTTCATTGGTATCGGTGTATTATTGGTAATATCAAACTATCGTAGGTGGTTCAGTAATAACTTCATCGCCACACTAGTATCGTTCTTGAAAATTCTAGATTTTTCTGTTTTGGTTTTGATTTGGATGTAACTTGTTGATTTCATTAAAGGAGATTTACTTGTTGATTTCATTGAATTGAATCAGATTTGTCAAATTTTGGTTTTGATTTGGACTTTGATCATTGATTTCGTCGAATGTGTTTTAAATGGGATATGGTGGCCGGAGATGGTAAGTTGGCCGGACTTGGTGGTGGTGATGGCAAGATATGGTGCCGGTGAGCTATTGATGAAAAAGAGGAAAGGATTAAGCAAATTAATTAATTAATCTTAATTATATAATTTTTAATTTTCAACTTTAAAAAATAAATATTAGTTTAAAATTAATTTTAAAAACAAAGAAAATGAATAAATATATTAAGTAAGGGCATATTGGTCATTTTAAGTTGGGCAGGGACCAATACTACAAGAAACTTGGGTCAGGAGAACCCCGTAAAAATTACTACCCAAAGATCAAGTCCATAATTTTAAATAGACCACCGTGATAAAAAGTAAAGTTAACTAAAAAAAAATTTAATAATCTTACAACTATAAATTTTATATAGTTTAAGTTTAACATGTGTGTCAAGACAGATTACACAAGTCATCTAAATACTTTCAAGTTCTTTTAGATTATTAAAGTTTTTTTATAATAAAAACTTGAGTTGTATATGAAATTACCTTTCTTTTAATTAAAACTTGAGTTGTTAGATCTAATATTTCCAAGTTTGCTGACATGTGACAAAAACCCACTATACACGTACACCTATTTTGACCCTCCTCGTCTCCTGCTTTGAGTGTCAAGTTCCTCCTCAACGGTCGCGTTTTGTCGCTAATTGGTCTAACGGCATCCCTTTTGTCCTATGTTACACATTTATTTATCTATACATAATTTACCATTTATAATACTAATTATGATAAAAATATTATTTAAGTCTTAAACTTTAGATTTTAAAATAGTTTAACACTTTAATGATACACTTTTTAATTGTTGATTTACCCTTTAAACTTATTGTAACTGTGCATTTTAGTCACTTGATTTCTTATAACATATTTCAAAACCTTAAAACTTGTTTACTCTGATATCATTTAATCCTTATATTTTACATTTTAATCTTAACAAATACGAGGTTTGTTTTAAGGGTGCTACTATTTGACTCCCTCCTCTCACATATCCCATATGTTCAATCATTGAATTATAATTTTTAATACAACTTTTTTTCTTATAAATATCAAATCAAAGAGGCTATTTAGATATATAAACAGGAAAAATAGAATAACCCTTGTTTGAAATACTACATCCATTGAAAACTTCATTTTAAATATCTCATTCGTTGTTAAGTTGATGATGACAATGAAAAATAAATAAAAAAACAGAAATACTTGTGTCATGGCAGAATGTGCCATTGTTGACCAAAAGTCAACCTACTACTCACATCCATTATATATCTCCGACTTCTCAATTCATGGTTTCATTACAGCATCCGATCATCACCCAGAACAAAATTCCCTGTTAATCCTTGATTCAAATCAAAATACACACAAATACCTTTAAAAATGTGGATTCTTTCATGGAAGGGAGCTACTGGGTTTTCAGCTTCATCTACAGCTGAAGAAGTTACTCGAGGAATCGAAGCTTATGGCCTCACCGCCATTATTACAGGTCTCTCTCTCTCTCTCTCCACACACACACACACACTCTCACGAAACACTTCGATCTGTATCTGGTTATTGCTGTTTATGTTTGACGATTAGCAATCGGAGAGAACTGAATCGATTTGAAGTTGTTTAGAGTTTAGGGTCTTCTGTGGAATCTGTGATCTGATCCAGAGATTTATGCGATTGATTTTAGGTCCTACAAGTGGAATAGGGCTGGAAACAGCACGGATTCTGGCGATGCGCGGCGTTCATGTGGTTATGGCGGTCAGAAACACCACCGCCGGTCACAAAATCAAGCAAGAATTAATCGATAAAATCCCCAAAGCTAAAATAGATGTTATGGAGCTCGATGTTGCCTCGCTCAAATCCGTTAATAAATTTGTGACGGAATTTAAATCGTCGGGTTTACCCCTTAATATCCTCATGTAAGTAATATCCTTATTTCTTTTATGAGATTGTAGTTAAACTTAAAGAAAACATGTTAGAGATGTAAATGAGCCGAGCTATTTATGAGTTATCCTAACTCGAATCATTAAAAGCACAAAACTAGTTGAGTCGTGATGAGTTCGAGCGTAGACTGAAACTCATTTAGTAAACGAATTCAAACTTGAGAGTGGACTCATTTAAACTTGCCGGCCTAAATAGGCTTTATATATAATATATTTTGTGTTTTATATTTCAACATCAATATCTCTTAAACGAGCGTAGCTTGAGCTCAAAATTATGAGTTCTAATGAGCTGAGCTCAAGCTCGAGCTTAAAATTTTCTAAACAAGCCTAACTCAATAATTATTAGGTTCAGGCTCGGCTCGTTTACATCCCTAGTACGCATACATAAAAAGGGGCTGGGTTTTGAGGGTTTTTTTTATATTTTTAATTGGCACTTATAAATAAGTTATTTTCTTTTTATTTTTTTAGCGCGAATGCAGGGATGATGGCGCCACCATTCAGCCTCTCAGAGGACAACATAGAGCTACAATTTGCGACAAATCACGTTGGTCACTTCCATATGACAAACGGTTTACTGGAAACCATGAAAAACACTGCACAAAAGTCTGGAATTCAGGGTAGGATCGTCATTCTATCGTCCGAGCTTCATAAAATGAGTTATAAAGAAGGAGTTAGGTTTGATAAAATTAACGAGGAAAAGAGGTATATATGTGTACTCAGTTTACCCCAATTTATTGTGACAGATATGTTACCATTCCCTAAATGTCTAAATATACAAAATTTGACAGTTACAATGCTTTATTAGCATACGGACAATCTAAGCTTGCTAATGCTTTGCACGCGAAGGAGCTCGCAAGGCGACTTAAGGTAATTTTTGACTTTTCCGTAGATACTTTAATCGGCAAATTGCACCAAAAGGTATATATACTACTTAGTTCCCACCCAAAACCAATGGACTATGAGCGGAGTAACCTAGAACCCTTATTAAGCACGTTACAAAGTTATACTTCGTCCAACGTGGAATAATACTCTAACACTTAAGTCCAATTTTTATTGAGGTAACAACTTTTTATTATTATTAATTATCAGTATATAAGTTATACATTTGATCAACAGGAAGATGGAGTGAATATAACTGTGAATTCCCTCCATCCGGGAGTTATAGCGACCAACCTTGCACGTCACACAGCTTGGATGCGAGGTACTTGATTATTCGAGACTTAGAAGCATTCTTTGTGAATCTTTACACCATTTTTTGATGTGATAAAATTCGTTTCTTGCTTTTAAACAGTTGTTTTCGGATACATTGTTCGACTTTTCCTTAAGAATGTGGAACAGGTATGTATTGTTTTCAACTTTTTACCAAAAGTGTTTTTTGCTGACAGTTATCCTCGTGTCACTAATTCTTTGTTATGCTTGTTTAGGGAGCATCAACTACATGCTATCTGGCATTGCACCCGGACGCGAAGGATATTAGTGGAGAATATTGGGCTGATAATAATATATCGACTGCAAGCGGATTTGTTAACGATCCTGAATTCGTCAAGAAGTTTTGGGATTATAGTGTTGAATTGGTTGATCGGACTCTTACTTCGTCATCACTATAAGATACTCTGTTGCTATTATGTGTTGTGTGATGGATTATATTAAAAGGATTTACTGATGTTAAAATTATATCACTTCACTTTTTGCTACTGTTTGTACGTTATCACAATAAAAGAATAATGGCTCAAGTTTTACGAAACACCGACTAACCTAGCACTCACACCCACTGTTAACTTTTCATAGCTGCACATTTCGACCGTGTGATGCAACCTTAAGGGGTCGGGCGAGATCCATAGAAAATTGTTCCTGGGCTTAAGATTTCCAGAAAAATTTCACACGGGCGACCACCAGAGATTTTGCATCGCGACTTACATGACGGAGTAACTACACCTTAGCTTCACGATGTATGACCCTCTCAAAACCTCATATTTCCAGCAAAACTTCGCATCCATGATCAAGGCGTGATATTCGATTCATGCAGACAAATTTGAATTTCTCCATAAACTCTTTAATTTTCACTCAATGTATTGACCTTCTAAACACTCAAATACCATTATCAAATTCGAAGCACTTCTGAATTAAAACAATTTGTCAAGAATAAACATGTATAAAAATAAACATCAGCATGATCCACACTATAGGACCCGTGGTATCAAGTATCAATCTAATATCGAAGCAATCAGAACACAATGATGGAGTTCTTGAAGGTATACATGATGCGTACGTGAGAAAGCATATACGGCCAAGAACACAGTTGTACGTAATATTGAAAGCTTCATGATTTAGGGTTTACAACTTTGTATTTATACCCCTTGGGTATTTACATAATGTACCATAAACTATTGATAATGTCATACTGACTCTAAACTAATATAAACTTCACTAGAATGTAATGAACACAATCAAGGGATCTAACAATCTCCCCCTTTGTGTTCATTTTACAATTAAGCATAAAAACGAAAATAATCGTTTTAAGCACCAAACAATCTCCCTGTTAGAATATGCAGAGATTCTTTTTCTTTCTGCAGTTAACATTAGGAGATCGTTCTTTGAAGTTTTGAGTCTTCGCAAGATCTTCAAAGACTCGTCAGCAGTGATCAGGTTGTTTACCAGATATTGCAGTAGAAGCCTCGGGCTTATCAGAAATTACAACTATGACCATCTCTTTTATCTTTATAGAAACAATCTTAAGCATTACACAAGAATAATCTCTTGATAAAGCACAGATGTTGCTCAAGGGTTGGATTGGCTATTTCGTCACCTTTGAAATTTTCAATAGACAGAATTTGCTCCCCCTCAAAAGTAGCTCAAGATCTTTAATACTAAAATCCAAAACTTTTTCAGAACATTGCTCTCTTTCAAATTTGTAAACAGGTGTCTTCTTCTCTTTGAAACTTTGTCAGCTGTTCTTGTTTTGTCTTTTTAGAAAATAAAGATCTCATCTCCCCAAAATGTAAGAAACGACTAAAAATTTTAAGACACACCGCACTTGATGTTTTAGCTCCCCCTTAACTTGATATTCTCCTCAACTTTTGAATTATATCTGTCTTCAACAACACACTTTTGATGAGCTTTGTCTTCTTATCATATAAATGTAAACTCATCTCCATCTTTAGCTAATTATCTCTTGTTTTTTCTCAAAATTAAGTGAAATATGTTCCTTAAACTTGACTCTCCCCCTCATGATGGTCAGGATCCATCATGATCATCATGCACATGTAAACCACATTTAGCTTGATTTTGGCATGACTTAGAATGATATTTCAGTTAACGCAACCATTGTAACACCGGGATCACATAGATTTCCAGTTAACACATCAGTTTAAATAAACTAAGTGACCTACGTTCAGCGTTGGCTTGATGTTAGCACTGGTAGGATTTCGATCTATCATTGTAAATATCATAAAGATATTACTCAAGATGTTCCGGCACTGTCACAAAAACAGGCAGATAATTCCATAAGTGTCCTAGAATAAGAATAATATTGCAATTGGCTCTAGACTCAATAAGTGCACGAAAGAAGTCGGGGACCGGAGTAGGTGTCCTCCTATTTTCAATACCAACAATCTCCAAGTTAGATGTCTATAGTGTATGTGAAAATCTCCGTGTAAAGTTGAAACAATTATCTTTTAAGAAATAATTGAGTAGCTGGGTGGGGTTAGTGCATTGCATCACCGGGTCCATGATGTCTACTTCAATACTAGTATAAAACTAGTAGTAGATGCAGCTACCCGGATATTTGATACAGTTTGGTAAGGATCTTCTTTTTCTTTTGATCCTGTCTCACACCCTCAGCTCTCAGAATATTTTTCAACTTCTCCCTCAAACTCTTTTTCCAAAATGAATGTAGCCTCGTTTGGATACATTTGGACACTTTCTATCAGCAGTGATATGAACAAACAGAATGATATCCAGGAAGATATAATGTTCATAAAAATCAACAAGAATGATTTTTGGAAGATATCATGTTGATACAGATTTTCAAGAATGATTTAAACAATCAAAGATACGAAACAATCAAATATTTATGAAATAACAAGAATGATTTATCAAAATGAGTTCACAGCGATTCGTTGATCATAAGCACCCCCATCTCCTGTTTCACCCCTCTCGGAATCATTTTTATCTCTGCATACCAATCAGTATCCCGTGATAACCGATTCTGCTCATCTATTTGACCTAGTAAACCCTTACTTAGTTTTGGCTAAAGGTGAACTCCCGGGGCAGGTCCATAGGAGTAAGTAATTTTCTACACTCCTCACTTATGGTGCAATTCGATCATCGGAATATAATCAATCAATCATAGTTGTAAGATTGATTACCACCGTTTGGTACAAGATGAATACTTTCTAGAAGATATGTATCGAATAAAGGAAGGGTTTCAACATGATACGAGATGAAAATCAGGAAATAAAAGATGATTATACGAAAGATCAACAAGGAAACAAGCAAGGTATTAGAATGAAGCAAAGATTGAATACCTTCTTGAACAAGAAAATAAAATTGAGAATCTTTTTGTAATTTTAAACATTTATATTGTTTTTGA
>JAUEJL010056390.1:0-19522 GCA_032274825.1 Drosophyllum lusitanicum | reverse complement strand
TATTTTAAAATTTAAATAATATTTTTTTACTAACTATATTATCTCCTATTAAAATTAAAATTTAAAAATTGAGTTTTCAATTTTGACTATTTAAAGTCAAAATTAGACTTTCAATTTTAATAAAATAAATAGATAGGATTTAATTTTGATTAAATAAGAAGTCGAGATCTTCTAATTAAATTGATAAATGTTAGTCTTTTATTTATATTAGAAGATTAGAAGATTTTAGAAGTTTATATGTGCTACTTCAGACGTAATTACTTAATATGTACATATATAGTTAGTTAATAGTTTGTTACTACAAACTAAGATTTTTGGATGTGCCATGACCCATCCTAGTACATCACACCATAAAGAGTTAATGTAAAGTAAAAAAGGGTTCAAATAGACACACAGATATTTTTTGGAAGCATAGTTATTATGTTATTGGATTAAAAATCTTAAGGCTATGTGATTTTAGTTTAATTTCTTGGGACTCTCTTGTTTAATTTTGTTTCCACTTTGGTCTCCATTTTCCTATTACTGTAAACGAGTCAAGACGAACCTAAGTATGGTGCTTATCGAGCCATGTTCGTTTAGTTTTTTTTAGTTGAAGCTAGAGCTCGGTCGAGCTTGGCTTGTGTTAGATATATGAAGCTCGAGTTTGGCTTGTTTACGCTCGGGGTATTATTTTAAAATTTTCATGAAAATGATATATAGATATAAATAAATATAAAAAATATAAATTATATTGTATATAAAGATCATTTAGGCTCACGAGCTTAATTAAAAGAGCCACTCTTTGAGGCTTGAGCTCGAACTTGTTTACTAAATGAGTTTTAGTGTAGGCTTAAGCTCATTAAGGCTCGACATGTTTTAAGCTTCTAACTATTTGAGCTCGGGTAGTTCACGAGTAGTTTGACTCGTCTACATCCTTATCTCCAACGTTGGGTCTGTTGCTAGCTAGCTTCTTGCTGTAGTATATTGGTATTTATAAAAGGTCGTTCATTGCTCTTTACAACGCACGCATCTAACAAAAGAGTGTTAATTACCCAAATTTAGTTGAACAAGAATCCTAATTAAATTCTTGACATGTATGTTCTGTAACACCAACGTGCTAAGGTGGTGTTTTGGTTGAAAATATATGATCATATTCTGATAACGAAATGGCTAAGAATCAAGTACCTCATTCCAGCAAAAGTTGGAATATAACCAAAAAAGTAAATCAAACTTTTTGTTGCATGGAATATAATAAAATATAAATGATATTCCTTTATGGTTATATATTTAGTTTCTAGATACGTGTAAAAAAACCCGCCCAATTATCCGAAACCATACATGATCCCATTTACCCGACCCCGAATCATTTATATTGTTATAATATATAGTTCTATTACAAACATATTATGATTTTAAAGTTTTATTCCAATATTATTTACAATTCTTAAGTTGATTATGTGTTTGATGTTGGCAATGAAATAATATGCATGTATGACATTAGAAACTTTAACATTAGTCATATGTATCTTTTAGTTATTAATTTTAATATTAGATTTTTTTTAATTTAATTTTAATAGTAGTTTTCAACTTGTAGAACTACTAATGTGTGTGAATAGAGAAATGAATAATGAGAGTATTTCATCTATTTTTATGTAATAATTTGATTTAGCTTATTATAAAATTTAGATGTTTTAAAAGATAATTTATTTTGAACTTGTTAATGATTAAAATTATTTAAAAAGTATTACTTATTGTTTTGATGTGATTAACGTTAAGTTTTTAAGAAATAAAAATCCTTATTGTTGAGTTTTAGTTGACTAAGATTGTTAAATTGGAATACACGATACCTGCGGGTATACCTGTGAACTCATTCGTTATTTAGTAGCCGGGTACCTGGTGAGACAGGACCGAGTATGAGACATGATTTTATGATCGGGTATAGGACTGGGATCACCAATACTTGTCCGATACCCGTCCCATTGTCATTCCTAAACAATCCTGATAATACGTATGGGTGATCACGACATGATTCTATACAAGCCTCCGCGGTGATAACTATTATCACTACCATCACTAGCCGTCATGTCAACATAACTAATTCATTACTAACCAATACCAATGATTACACATATCACTGGATCCACACATCATTATTTATCTCAAATCCTATTGGTTGAAAAAAAGAAAATTGATAACGAGATCGTTGCCTAGTTACCGCCACGACGAGCTCCCATACAATGAGCAAACGACTAGGTGACAACACTAGGTATGACAAGGCACAATCCTTGTTTTCGTTTATTGCCATGTATCACGAGCACCCATTGCGGATGCTCTATGTAGAATAATGAAAACTCCATAGGAATTTTGTATTACATTGATAACTTTTATAAAGTACAAGGGTACAAGAGAAACCTTAATATTAAACCCTAATGAGTCATAGCCCATCTATACAATAGGGCTGGACCAACTATACTAAACCTTAATCTACATTCTTTAATATTGCGTGATTCCCAAGTGACCACCATCAAATCACAATGATAATATTGTGCGTGTAAAGAGTACGCGGGTTCCAAATTTCAGTATGGTGTAGCAAGGGTCCAATATGATAATGTACATACGTGTCAAATAGACATGGATGAAAAATAAAACAAATGTTTAATTATAAAAATCCTAGCTAGTGACATTAATTTATTATAGTTTATATGCGTTGTTTTCATATCTACTGGAGTTTTCTATTTAAAATTGGAAGTAGAGTGTGACATTTTAAGAAATATTGTAAACAACAACCAAACTTAAATATCTTACTCAAAAGTTTATTAGAACTCCAATGATTAAAGACTACACATCAACGGGAGAAGTCATGGTCTCTATGTATACGGGGCACTTATGTTGAAAAATTAGCCGATTTCAGCCATCTAATTGGAAAAAAAGTGTACGTTGTTACCAACTCTCTTTCCCTCTATTATAAAATATTTATTTAGGAAATAAAACGTTTAAATTTATATTATTTATTATATTTAACTTTTTAAGGGGATGATATATTTTTTTTCTAGCAGCACCTATCTTACATGTTTTCACACTTACAAACAACTCAAATGAGGGGTATGTAAGTCGTTTCATCATGAACTCATTTAAGTGTTTATGAGTATGAAAGCACCTAAGATAGATGCTTCTATTTGCACACATCCATCTCCCTATATTTAAATAATCTAAAACTACATTAAATATCTCTAATTTTCAATCAAAGTACAAAGATGGTTTAGTCTTGTTTTTCTCACCAAAACTATGAATCAAGTCAATCCTCTTTTAGTTGTATTGTTCCAAAACAATGAATCAAGTCAATCCTCTTTTAGTTGTATTGTTATAAGTGCTTGTTTGGGAACTAAAGTTTTAACAAGACAAACTTCAACCTAGTGTTAGAACTCTTCTAATCCATAGACCCTTTTATATTTTTAATATCAAGACAAAATTTTTGACTTTTTTCGAATTAAATCCTATTTTCTCCGTTTTGGTATTCTACTAGCTAAATGGTCATTAAGTAATCCGTTAATTCAATTTTCATATATATCTTCTGTCTTAATCTTAACATTTATCTTGATTTAGAGTGTAGCGGAGTAAATTGAATTATTTAGCATGAGAATATACAACGCTGTAAAACTGATGAGTGAACGACATAATTAAGGAAGACACGGTTTAGGACATATTTTTATCTTCACTTAATTTTGGACTCACAATATCGAAGTTTATGGAAGTTATTAACTCGTCTACTTGATGAAACAATCTATATGCCATAAATATTGATGACGGTACCTTAATTAGGTCAACCCCATAGTTCATCAACATTTTGTTCAAAGTATTAAGTTCAATAAGAGAATGGATTTTTAGTAGTCAGCTTAATTATTGGTTAATCTATCCATTTAACCAATAAACCGTCTAATTAAGAAACCGAAACTGATTGGTTTGAATTAAAGATAACTAACACTGTCTTTTTTTGTTTTGTTTAGTTTTAGGTTCTAACTAACCCATGCTTAGCCATAACAAACGCACTATTTAATCTAGAAAAAAACTCTGAAAAAAACCCATAAACACACTCTAAGAACACTTACAAACACTATAATTAATCTAAAAAACAAAACAAATATTTTGAAAAAGAAACACATAAACACACACCAAAAACACCCACAACAAAGATATAAAACATAGAAAGGAATTAGCTCACACAAAAAAAAAAAGATCTTGAATTGAGTGATTTAGGAAATTAATGTGTCTAGATGAGAAAACGAACACAAACAATAGCATGTAGGGTTTTTGAAGGGTGGGATAGATGCTCCAACTTGTTAAATGACGAATGTGTCTAGATCTTTTATTTTGCAGGTAGTTTTTTTGTGTGGAAAACTAATTGTTTTATGTGAGAAAGATGGTTAGACACCCACGAGAGGTAGGAGAGAGATTCTAATAGAGAGAATAAATGGAGGTGCTTAGAGACCTACTTGTGCTCCGAACTGTGTGGTGAGAGAGGGAGAGAAGATGGTGAAACAACCCCTTGTCAGCTGCAAGCCTATTGTCAATGTCGGTAACCCCACCCCCCGGTCGGCAATGTGTAAGAAAGAGTTTAAAGAATGTGTTTAGGGTTGTTAGGGATTGGGGAAGAGGAGGGATATGTTTTTCTAATTATTGAAGATTAAAAAGAAAGAGAGAGTATGAAAATGACTATTGCACCTTTGTAGCACTAGGTTTAAGTGCGGTGTGACTTGCGAGGTGCTAACTTAGCCATGTGACACTGTACACACTATCCCTCCCCGTTTCTTTCTCCCTTACGGCGCGTGCTCCCTGCTCCTTTCTCCTTGCGGCCTTCACCATTTTCATATAGAAAAAGCAACTGGTAAACAACTATTTTATTTTAAGTTTTGTCTTAGTAATATAAATACCTACTTATAATAAAAAAAACATGATTTAAAAATAAACATTTTTTTGGTTCCAGATACTTGAACCTAGGAACCCGATTCAATGAAGATGCCAACAATACTTGAACATGTTACAACAACAACAACAATACTAATAATAATAATAACGCTAATAATAATTAAAGAAATAAAACAAAATAAAAATGTTGGCTTTCAAGAATTTAAGTGCTTGTTACATGAAATGATAAGTTTAAAAAAAGTTGTTTTATAAATTAAAAAAAATAATCTCTTGTATAAAATGATAACTTAATCATTTGTATTTTAATGTATTTTCTCACGATCTATTTCTATACATTATAATAAAACAAAATAAGTTCATGTGATAACAATATAGAAAAATTGTCAATGTGGCGGTCAACAAGGGTTGTTTGCTTTATTCCATCTCGTATGTTGACTGCTTCTATTTGTTTATAGGGGTATAAAAGCCTAGGAATTTGGTGTTCTTGTGTAGTGGTTGCTGCTATAACTTATCTTGGCATGTTGGTGGTCAATTACAGAAGGCTAACACGTACTCAGGGTCATGAAACGGGTTATTCATACGTATATTGACAAAGAAGAGCAATCTAGGTGGTCCTTATATCACTCATCCTCAATCTGATCAGTATAACCCTTTCACCTTATTTATGTTTATTTACATTGTCGCATGTCTTGCGTGTAGATGGATTAGTTGTAAGAGTGTTCATCAAGCCATGACCTCGCGCATTTGGGTCATGGAATATTTACTATGATCTAGTTATTGTTTTGTGGATGCATTTTAGGATCAGAACTCTTACTTTTGGATCATGGCGAAATTTTTATACATATGACCTTTAATGTAACCACTCGATGAAAATCATATTAGGTTCGTAAATTCTGAAGATTGCATTATGTGGATCTTATTAGGGTCCACACTTCAGAAAAAAGCAACAAAGTTTTTATTTGTAATGTTAATATGCAATATAGTATAACATAACCAATGTAACATCTATAAATCATTTACAACTTTTCATTGCAATAACTAACATGCCAAGTCTACTAGAAAAAACAATAGTTATTTAGTCATTTAGCAAACAAGAGAAAACATGACACAAGTTGAGGCCAACATCACAATCATACAAGAGTTTTATTGATATCTGCATTATAATGTTGAAAAAATACGAAGAAATGAATAGAGTTGATGGTCTAGATAAAGCATTTGAATAGTTTATGTTGAGTAATGTCTCATATTAGACGAAAAGTGACTTTGTAATGTACTTAATAAGATACATGGGCTATTCCACTTAGTCAATCGGTTTTGAGTTAGAACCCTACAAACTTACAGTTTAAAAAAAACTTTCCGTTAATAAAGATCTATCCCTTATTCTTTAGGTATCATGATTCACGAATTTTCTTTTGGAACAATCCAAAGACTAAACTTTGAATCCGCAGCAGATTAGGAATCCTCACCAACACTGAGATCGTTATGTGTGTTCCTTTTGAAAGACTAAAACTAACCGAAAGTTAGTTAATATCGTTCAAACACCAAGATATGTGTCATTTCATTGAAAAAATCAAGAAATGTGTCGTTTGGTATAATTGGGATACATAGTCTGGGTTCTTTATAATGATGATTTTCAATTAGCTAAAATGGGCATGCATTTAACACATTCTAACTTACGTTAGCTTAAGTTGAATGCTCTTTTGGTCTCAACTAAATCACAATTACCTATACCATAAATGATGACAGTAAAATTACCCGCATACAATACACTATATTTGACAAAACCAAATAATGTGACTTGAAACACAAAATACATCAATACCGTAATACCAAATTTTAATCAATTTTTTCTCATAATCTCGTAAAAGAAACAATCCCTTAAAATTTGATGTTAAGGAAATAAACCCCTTGGCTTACCAATAAATTTTTTATTAAACATCAAATCATACTTTTAATAAAAAATCTTAACAATTGTTTATATTACATTATAATACATTTAACATTATTTCTCCTATTTTATTTAATATTTTAAAATTTCAACAATCAAAATTTACTAATATACCTCTCAAATAACTTTATTTTTTCAACCATACATTATTTCTCCTACTTTATACACTTACCAATAAACATAATATTCCTTAATTATATATTTTCTCACCCACATAAAATAAAGAAAATAGTTGCATTGTTAATTTTTTTAAATTCAAAATAAAAAAAGAACCGATGGAAAAAGAGAAAAATAAATAAAAAAACATATTACCGGGTATGATTGATTCGTCGAAACATACCCTTATATTTTATAAAACAATATGTAACCGCAACGTGATACTGTTCTGGTTACAAATAAACAATAGATCTGGATTCAAGTAGAAGAGAATTTTAAATTTATTTCCTTCTAATAAATAATTACTTATTGACTTATTGCAACAAAACAGCCGTCTAAAATTATGATGTCGTGTCGATTTAAGCTGCATTTATCATAAACACTGATCTCATATAAAAACAAGATTGATTAATAATCAAAAGGTAATCTTCCCCAACAAAAGAGTAACATGAAGATTCAAGAAAGTAAAAAATAATACAAATCAAATCGATAAACACTTTGTTCTTCTCTCACCCACCCATCGTTTCTTTACTGCCATTACTTTTTCCTATATTCTCTTCAACGTGGATGCTCGCACTCTGTCAAAAGATTCAAATAAGGTGATTCATTTCTTGAAATTTTTTTATTGGGTTTTGATTCGTTTGTAATGGGTACCTGATGAACTTTGTTAATTTGTTTTGATTTTATCGGTAGGTGTTAAAATCTGATTCATTTGTTTCTGGGTATGGCTATTCTTGAGCTCTGATTTTTAATTTGTTGACTTATAAGATGCGATTTGTTCTCGCACAAATTATTACCTCGTTTAAAAAATTCCAAATCAGTGATGGAATATCGACATTCGTTTACATGTCTGTGATTTGATCTAATTTAATTTAGTTTTTTATATGTATGCTAATCATTCGCTTTGTTTTTGTGTTTAAGGTTGTGTGATTTTGATTACACACACAACAGTGTGTGTTTATATGATAACCATGGTGTTCTTAGGCTGTCTTCAGAACGTGTAACATGTTAAATAGCTTCCTGTTTTTTGGGTTTTTTGGTCTGATCTCATATGGTTGCTTTTCATTTTGTTTGATCTAGTGGCTAGTCACTAATCACCACCATGATTTAAAAAAAGAGGTTCAAAAATGAACTTTATTTTTTATATGTTATATTTAAAGATAAAAGATAACGATTTTAGGATTTGCAGATGCATACCCTGGTCTTGGGTTCATAGCTTCTTTCAAATGAATTTAAGCATGGAAACATGAAAATTAACCAAATTTCCTGATTTTTTTGTATTCTACAGCCTTCAATCGGATTGTCGGAATCAATTTATGAAGAGCTTGTGAGAATTACGGGCTCTTGAATTGTAGTATAGTTGAGGTTTTGTGAAGGGGAAGTTGGATCATGATAAAACTAAAAGAAATCAAGTCTTTTCATACAGAAAAACGATGGGCATTCCCTCTTGCTATAACCTCAATCATATGTTTATTCCTCATAGCAACTTGTTTCAATATGGGCCTGCTTCCTCCCTTGTACAAAATAAATTCATTTTTCCCATTATTCAACACTCGTGTTTCCTCGAATCAATCGATTCCACATTTTGCTGAAGAGAAGATTAAATATCCTAATTTGCAATCTCGCCCCTCCCTCCCTCATTTCGCCTATTTAATTTCTGGATCAAAAGGGGACTTAAATAAGCTTTGGAGGACACTTAGAGCATTATATCATCCCTGGAATTATTATGTTGTTCATCTTGATCTTGAATCGGAACCTGAGGAGCGAATGGAGCTTGCATCACGAGTTGAAAAAGATCCCATGTTTGCTAAAGTTGGCAACGTTTATATGATCACGAAAGCGAATATGGTGACTTATAGAGGGCCCACGATGGTGTCAAACACTCTTCATGCATGTGCTATTCTTTTAAAGAAGAATAAAGATTGGGATTGGTTTATAAACCTCAGCGCCTCTGATTATCCTCTAGTGACTCAAGATGGTTAGTTCTCTGCTTCACGTGATTTAAGAGTTTTTAGCTTTTTTAACTATCTTTCTTCTAAATATGAACAACTTCGGACAAAATCTTGTGTTTAGATTCTCATAATCTTTCCAAAATTGCTCATCCATATATAGTATAGCTTTTTATCTTTCCATTTTTTTCAAGAATGATAGTTTGTTTGCAAGCAAAATGCCAAAGAATTTTGGTCAAAGGAAGTAGTGAGTCTATGATAAATTTCTATTAGAGGTGGCAATTTCATGAATCAGTTTATTCTAAAATAAACTAGACAACTGATGAAATCTATTACTTCTGTAATCTTATTTGACAAACTTCTCAGCTATAAAGGATAGTTTTTTCTGGACAAAAAGTGTTTTGGGTCAACTTGATCAGTAGCTAGACTAACCCCAATCCATTACACAGCCTGCCCAGTTTGCCCAACTATAATCTTTATATATGATAGTGATTCACTTTTCCAACCATCATAGTTGTTTGACTTGTTTCTTGTTACAAACTACCTATCATTTTTCCAGAAAATGCAACTTAAATACTTGTTAGAAATGAGCAAAAATATGATGGTAATGCAAATGCAATAGAAACCATCATAATTCATACATTACACTTTCTGTCAGAACTGCTCATTCTAGCTACTCATAGAGTTCTTTTTGGCGTTTTTGCAAGAAAAAAAGGTCCATTTGCAATGAAAAGTCAACTATAGTGGTTTGGGAAGTCAAATCTTTCATAAACAATATCAAGTCAGCAACTCAAAAATCTGATTGGTTTCTTGAATGTATATGCAGATCTTCTTTCTACTTTTCGTAATCTCAACCGAGATTGGAATTTCGTTGAGCACACGAGTCAATTAGGATGGAAGGAGTAAGCTCCTTTACTTGCAGACACCATGGGTGGCAATTTCGAACCTTTTAGGTGAAAATAGGTCGATTTGGGCTTTATTTTCATGCTAAAGGGTCAAATAGGTGAAATCTCTAAATGCAGACTGACAGGAAATGGCTCATACGGGTTGAGCAGGTTTAAAAGTAGCCCAGGACTCAAAAGTGTTTATGACCCTTCTAAACTGTCTTATTAAAAAAACCGGTCTTTATTGTAATGTAAATTTTAATAATTATATATAACATATTAAATATTTATAAATTAAAAGATGACAGAAACTGTTATTGGGTCAACCCAACTTGGCCACTAGTTTTTCCACCTATAGCACACATACTCATACATGGGTGCAACCATTAGAATCTTAAATCTGCTTGTATATGCAGGGATCAAAGAGCAATGCCATTGATGATTGACCCTGGACTATATGAGAATAAGAAGTCTGATATCTTTTGGGTGCAACCAAATAGGCCTCTGCCAACAGCATTTAAATTGTTTACGGGTAAGTTTTGCCCAATCTTTAATTCCATGCCTTTTTATACAATATCTCAATTAAGTTTCAAAATTCTTCTGCTTACGATTGTAATTCTATAACCATCAACCCACATCTTTAACGGTTTTGAGGTGATTGTGGTGATGTGTGTCTTGAATGAGTTAATGCTGTATTTTAGATCCTTAAAGAGTGATTTTCTTTCCATATCATATTACTTGCTTTTGTGTGAGATCGAATCCTCATTCTTGGAAAAATGCAAAAATGAACATGAAATTTCGTATGAGTGAGCAATGTTTGTGCCATATTAGCTAAATCTGTGCATAGGTACAAGCAGATTTAACTATTTAAGATCAAAATCCTCATTCTTGTGCTCATGCTATGAGATGTCCTTTAGACCATAATTGTTTGCAAATTTAAGATCGGTTAAAGATTCCACTTACAAACTTGTTTGAGTGTAACTTTTTTTTAAAATGCCATTTTTTGCAGGATCAGCATGGATGGTTCTATCACGTTCATTTGTAGAGTATTGCATATGGGGTTGGGATAATCTTCCAAGAACTCTACTCATGTATTACACGAATTTCGTCTCTTCACCAGAAGGTTATTTCCAAACCGTTATATGCAATGTTCCAGAATTCATTCCAACCGTGGTTAACCATGACATGCACTTTATTTCATGGGACAATCCTCCAAAACAGCATCCTCATGTCCTCAATATAAACGACACTTCTAAAATGATAAAAAGTGGGGCTGCTTTTGCACGTAAGTTTAACCAAGATACTACGGTTTTGGACAAAATTGATAAAGAATTACTACACCGAACCAATGGGAGCTTCACCCCGGGTGGATGGTGCAAAGGTAGCCTGTCTTGTTCTAAGGTCGGGAAACCCACAAAGGTCAAACCAGGTCCAGGAGCTAAAAGGCTTCGAAGACTTATAAACAAGTTAATTCAATCAGCTAAAAATGGAAATCAGTGTCGATAGGTTATATTCTTTATTTTTGAGATACAATATTTGAAAGAGACCCAGATCGAAGTAGTTTTGATTACTATACATTATAGCATTTTTGCTTCAGGGAGTATTTCGATCTGCAGAACCAACCACTCCTCGTTGGCGGAGCTGCATTTTTGTTGTTTTATGCTAGTTATTTTATTGGCTAAAGCTGAAGTTTGATCTGTAAGCTGATATGTGAATTTAGGAAGTAAGAATGTGCTCTTGGTGTTGGAAAATTGAGGTATGATTTGTCACCCATATTCAAGAAATCTTGAATTCTTGATAAATTTAGGCAAACAGATTGATCACAGGATGCATATACTTGTTTTCCTCCATTCTACTTATATCTTCTCAGAAATTATCAAAACGGGTCAACCCATATTATATGTTTTAAACCAGCGTTTTGACCATCAATATCACACACACACACACAAAACAGAGCTTCTTGAATTACGTTTGGTGGGACCTAATAAGTTAAAAAGATATATCCGAAGAATTAGAAAATATACATTAACATGATCTACTCCCAAGTTTTCCTTTCTCAACTAAATTATATCTGTAATACAAATTGTGATGATCTTTAAGACCATCATCCTCTAAAAAGTAAAATTGGACAAAAAGCTGCCCCAAATTTCTGTCTCTATAAACAACCCTACATTTAAGGGCATGACAAATGTTTATGTTTGTTTACCTCCTAAACCATCTCTAAGAGCTTGATATCTCCCATGGAATTTGCAGCAACTAAAGTAGAAGACTGATTCCGCCAGCAAACTGATGACACAAATTGTTCGTTGTCATGCACTTCATCTCCTGAAATCGGGTCTATCGTGTTGAATTTGTATGACAACGCAGGCATAGGGAAAGCTTTGTGGTAGATGTAAACCTGTGACATGTTTATAAGCATATCAATTTTTTAAAACTGGCGAAAAGTCAGAAAAAAAGCACAAATGTACTAAATTAAGTGTTTTTGCGAATACCTCGTTTGTTTCTGAACCAGTAGCGATGTAACCGTCAGAAACAGATAAACCGACGAAATTCTGAAGAATAAACATAGAATACAAGATTTTACATGTGAGTTGCTTTAACGTTGTTTAGACAAGTAACATCTCTAAGAAAGCAATAAACTAACCACTTGACCTTTCTATTTCTGGAATCTGACAATAAAGTTCATCAAACTACTAAAAAAGGTACAATTTAGGTTTCTCATCTCTAAAAAATATTAAAAGAGAGGCTACCTAATTATAATTTAATTTATTTATACTAAATCTGACCAGATGAACAAAAATGATGAATATATCCCTAATTTATTTTTGTTTGTTGGTTTAGGGTTTAAAACCCTAAAATTCTTGAAATTTCGTCTTGTTTCACTTTCTATAGTGCTTATGTCTTATTCAAACATGCATACAATTTCACGTCAAAGCGATTTGAGTGCTGACGTGTACAGATTATGCTCACGTAAGCAATTTGTTGCCAATTCGTTGCTTACGTGTAAAAAGCAACAAAAAGTACTTTGCTGCCTTAGTGCCTTGCTGGCATGTCATTTACTTTAATCACTATTGTAAGTTTGGCAAACTAACACTCTTACTTTATATAAGTTTTCATTTAGTGATCTTTAAAATTTTAAACTCAATATTGTTGTATTTTGCCTGCATGAAACTTATCCTATTGTTCAAAAACCTCCATAGCCATATTGATATGACCCTTATTTAGTGAATCTTTTAATTATGGTAGTTATTAGATTTTAATTATAGAAATTATATTATCTTAGGGAGCAAGTTATTTATCTATTATAAATAGAGGTCTATGAGGAAGATATTAGGGAGGAGAATTGTTTCTGTTTTCTTTATTCTTGTACGGGAGATTACTAGGTCTCGAATTCCAGTCGCTTTTTTCCTCAAGCATCCGACTTCTGGTGTCTTTTATCAATAACATCGGATTATCAATTTGATTCATATTAGAAACTATATAATCAAAACGATAAACCAAATTTGAAATATAAGCTTTTAGGACAATTATGTATTGTGGATAAACTTGGTAGACTTTCAACCTGTTTGACGACTTCACTTTGTTTCCTATTTTGCTAAATTTTTAATCTCACCCATTTGACCCGTATAACCCAAATCAACCCCTTTACCTAGGTCGAAGTTATCACCTCCGAGTTGTGATATCAACGCATATGTATGTACACACACACGCATGCATATATTAATATTTCAGAGAATGGGATCGATGAATTAACCTTTTAGCCCAGGGTCGTGAAGATGGTCACTAAGTGTTCCATTCTGGACATACTCATATACCAAATAAAGATGGTTGTCACCACTTGCATAACCCAGAAGTTGCACCTAGATACCAAAGGTCAAAATTTAACCATTTAATTTATATGGTTTTATTTTTAATATAAAGTTCTTACCACATTATTGTGATGTATCCTGCAAAGAACCTTGAGTTCTGCAAAGAACTCCTTTGACTTATTAGATTTCATCTTCTTTATTGCAGCTTCCTGTTAAACATATAAATTAGCTATAAAGTTAGATTAAGGAGACATTTTGACTTGAAACCTCTTATTTCAATTAAAAATAATAAAAAAGCAATTTATAATTAGATAAGAAATTCCGAAAACTCTCAAAATTGCTTATTCGCTGTATCAAAAACAATAAACAGATAAACAGTTTTAATAAGCAATCCTAAGATCAATATGTGAAAGAAATAAAAAGATTATATTATTAGACAAATGAGAACTCATACCCTTTCTCTTATTATGCCAAAGTACACACTACCATGTCCACCCTCTCCTATTTTTCTGGCTTCATCAAAGTTATTTGTAGCCTGCTCAATTTCCTCCAGACTAACTATAACTGGTTTTTCAGAATCTATATTTGATGCTGCCTCTGCACATTTGAATTTATAATCAGACTTTATTTATTTATCTTTTATTTCAATAACAAAATCTATTAACATTCAACTAACCTTCCATGTCTACATTAAAGAAGTGTTTTTCAAGGCTCGTCTTCTCGGTGTTTATTCTCTTTTGGATGATTATCAATTCGTTTTTCCCTTTTCGTGCATGTCTTTTTCTAAGAAGAAACAAGACAAAGAAAGCCGCCATAAGCAGGATCAGAGCAAACACTACAAAGACAATTATCATCCATGTCTTCATCCTCCCTGCATACACAAGCATGACTTAAAGGTCTTACATGAAAGAATAGTCGGCAAACGGGTAGGCTTGACCAGAAACACTTTTTGCTTAACTTTTTTTAGCTTTCTAAAAATAGCTAGTGTATCAAGTATGATTACAAAAATTATATTGATATAATAATAATCTAATTTTTTTAATAAAGCAGTTTAGTAAATTGTATATACACTTTGGACGACTTTGATCCGTTTGACCTGTTTTCTTATTAGCTTAACTTTTTGATTTGACATGTTAGAGATAAAACATAACCCACCAGCCGTTAAAAAGTAAATGAGATGAAATTGTCCCTTCAACGCAATATGTGTAGGATTAAAGAGCAAGGCGAAATGGATACTCACATTTCTTTGTTGTTCGAATCTTGTTTTTCTCCGTAGGCACAAATAGTACCCACCCGATATCCATATAATTAGGATCCTTAGTCAAAACCTTGTTCAATTTCTCAATTTCAACCTCTTCTGCAGAAAGAAGCTTAGAAATTCCAAGCAAAGTGTCATCAGCTTGGATAGTATATGTAACGACTTTTTGAGATTCGTTTTCTAGACACCCGCAAACAAGATGCACAGTTAGTTGTTCTTCATCTTCTCCGCTAACATACCACACTTGCCCACTGTAATACTCATCTGATATGTAGCTTACAAGACTCTCTCCTGGTTTCCGTTTATAAACCGAATCATACATATAGTATCCATGGCTGCTGTTGTCTTGCTCACAAGCACATTGAACTGAAACTAGATAATCAATATTAGAGTTGTGGCTTATGGGTGTGATTCTAGAAGTATTAACAGAGTAGAATGAGGCGATTTCTTCGAGTTTATGGCCTTTAGAGATGTGGTATAGATAGGAATCACATGTATGAGTATAATCAGAACAAGTTAATGGGTACATAAGTGTTGATTTTATGACCATATTGAGGGGAAAAACTTGTGTGACAGAAGTGATGAAAAGAGCAGCATAAAGGAAGTGAGTTGATGAGGCCATGAGCATCTTTCAAGAAAAAAATGGAATTGTTGGATATGAAATGTGGTATTAAGTATAGTGGCTAGAGTTTGTACTTGCACATTTGTCATCTAGTTAGAAAGACAGAACAAATTGGATCCTTTTGGTACATACTTTCTCTTCCTAAATAGTTTTTTTCATGAAAGAAACCCCTGGAAAACGACACCAGGAAACAGCGATGACTAAATAGGAGGAGTTTGTTAACATGTCAAAATGAATAAATTTCTGTATATTAGAAATGGGTTAGATCAGGTTGACCCAAAATATTGGTTGAACCGGGCTCCTGTGACCTGTCTTTCTTTTAGTTCTGATTTTATACTGTTTTATCTATTTGACCCGTTAGATATAAAACATAAACCAAATTGACCCATTTAAAAATGGGTTGAGACCGCTACTCCTGAGAGGGTGAATCGCACTATTGAATATTGATACACATTTGGTAATTCACTAGTCACAACTCATGACATGTAGGTTATCTTGAGCATGTCTAAAGCCACTATGGCAAGCATACTTGTTGTGTTGGTCAATGCCATAGCATAATACCACATTTCATATCCAACAATTTACAATAAGATGATTATTGGAATTGTTGGAATTGTTTATAAATATATAATTAAAAATAATAAGTTGTAAATAAACATAGACATGACACGTACAGATTACTTTGTTCCACTAGTGTTATATATGTGTGTGTGTGTATATATATATATATATATATAGAGAGAGAGAGAGGTAGGTTCATGCGAAAAGGGGTTTATTTACGAAAAGTGCGAGAAGCGTTCCTGTCCTTTGGATCATTTGATCAATAGTTATCTTTAATTATGGCATTTTTGTAATTTAAACAAACTTTAATACTTTTTAATTAAATAAGAAAAGGGTAATTAAGTCTTTTCAAAACAATTATCTCTCTCCTCTCTCTCTATCTCTCTCTCGTTTATATTGACTCTCAGCCTCCTCACAATTGCAAACCCTAACGCCCTGTTCTCGAGTTTTTTTTAGGGTGGAAAGGAAAGGATTTGAAAGGAAATCTAGCTAAATGGTGTTCTTGAGTTTCATTTAAGGAAGGAAAGGAATGGAAAGGAAAGGGAGAGATTTGGAGGGGAAGTTTAGGCTTAATTTGTTTAAAAATCTTTCCTTTCCTCTCCTTTCCTTTCCTCCCCTTAGTAAACTCGAGAACAAGGCGTAAATATAAATTGCTCCACGTCTCTCCCGTATTGATACTGCTCACCGGCGATCTCCGACTCCATTTGCCGCCGCCCCTTGCCGCCGCACCTTGCCGCCGCACTAAAGAACATCCATCACAATTGAGCACATCACCCTTCCCCTTTTCGCTGCTTGATTTCGCCAGCCATTTTCGCCGCTGCTCGCTGCCGCCCTCACCGCTGCTCTCTACCGCCTTTGCTGCCGCCATTACCGTGCTCGTAACCACCGGCACCTACTTTCTACCGCCGCCAACACCGCTTCACAAGCACCATTGTACGTAGATATGAAGTCGCCGGCACCTTTCACCAAGCACACCGTAGATGTGAGGTCGCCGCCACTTTCATAGCCGAAGGAAGCATTAATTTGCAATCGAAGGTGGTTTTGGTTTTTTTTCTTTATTTTGTTTTTTTGTCTTGGTTTCATTTTTTAAATTCTATTCACTGGAAGCAGTGATCTGCAATCATCGAAGGTGGTTTTGTTTTTTTTCTTCGTTTTGTTTTTTGTCATGGTTTCATTTTTTTAATTGTATTCAGTGGGGAACTAATTGTTTGTTTCTATAATGAATTATTGTGTGTAATAATAGTTGGATTTGTGTTTGTTAATTGTTAGTTACATTTTTTTTTGTTTTTATTGTTTAAACATAAGGTTTGAAACTTACTTATCATTAGATTGTTCATTAGTTAACGCGATATTTATTTGGTTTCTATTAGATGTTCTTTGGTGAGCAGATGAGTTGATCGTTTTATATAGTACGTTTGTAATAGCTTTTGGTAATGTTTACTTTGACATATATGTTGTTCATTACTGAATTGTGAAAGACGCATAGATACGGTGATATCTATAAATGTGTTCAATGTTGAATATTGTAAAATTAATCTTAAAACAAGTAAACTTTTGGATGTGTTCATTATCGAACAAAGTAATGATGAAAAGCTCGTAAATTTTTTGGGGTGTGTTCACCGGTGAATTCTGTAAAATTAATCATTTACTAGTAAATTATTTTAATTTATTTTGTTTTTTATTTAAAATTTAGGAGAGAGAAATAGATTGGAGAGATAAAAGTTTTGTTTACTATTATACCCTTTTAAATTAAAAAAATAAAAACATAATTAATATAGATCAAATAAAAATAAGTGGCTGAGATTGTTTCTCGCACTTTTCACAAATAAAACACTTTTCGCATGAACCCTCCCCTATATATATATAGGGAAGTGTCAAGTGTACATGCGAGAAACATTAGTTTTGCGAGAAATGCGAGAAGCTATCCTGACCATTTATTTGATTTTGATGTAACGACTCTCATTAATTAAATATATTTATTTTAATTTATTGAAAAAGACAAAATAGTAAACCTAAATTACTTTCTCTTTCCTCTTTTATCTCTCTTGTGTTTTTTCCAAATTTATAATTTTTCTAGTAAACTTCTTACAAATTTCCATTATTAACGTATACAAAAATTCCCTAAGATTTTATCACCCGATTTTTTAATTTTTAACCCGATTACTATTTTTAATAAACCAATTTAAAACTCAGGTATTCTCATTATTCAACCCCTCCCCCCCCCCCCAAAAAAAAGATTTTTTCAAAGGGTACATTAAAAACCATTGTTTCATCGGAAGTTCACTAATGAACTAGCAAAAAAAATCAATAACCTCTTGATTGTTCACTGGTGAACCAACTATCACTTAAGATAATAAATCAACTAAACCCATATTTTTTTAAAAGTTCACTAATAAACATAATAAAAAATAATTTGTCAAATAAATTTATCAATGAACCAACTAAAAATTTTAATTGTTTATTAATGAACAATAACACTTCATTACAATCTAATAAGTTTATTGACAAACCACCTTAAACAACAAAAGTTATATCATGAACAACCAAAAAAACAAACAAATACGAATTCAAATCAGAAATACAAAATGAAAAAAAAAACAGATTGAGAAAGATCTGCAGGATATGATAACACATGAAAAAAAGCTAGACATTAAGCCAGTTTTTTCTTAACATGAATTAAACTTTACTTCTATACAACTTGAATATGTAATTATCATCCTAAATTAACATAACTTGAATTTGTATCATTTTGTACAAATCATATTATATTTGCAACGTGCGTCCTTGGCCACAAAATTTAGTTAAAAACTAACAAATATCTTAATGGAGATTTGCCATGTTCACCTAATAACAACAATGCATTGCATTTTGCAATAATTTTTCTTTAAAAGATATAACCTAACAAGAAGCAAGCGCACCATTTCACTGCATCAACAGGTTTCGTCTCTGCACTGTTCATCTTAATATTCAAAAAGTAGAAAGTGAAAATATTGAGATGTTTATCTTCATACAGAAAAACAATGAAAAAGTGTTTGATTCTTCATATGGGCGGCAGATAGATGAGGAAGAAGGGGTTTTTCCCCCTTTCAAATAGATAATAGATAATAGAGAGAAATTGATAAAAACGTAAATACGTGAGTGAGAGAAAGAGGGAAATGAAATCTTCCATATTTACAAGAGAGAGATTATTAATAAAAAAATCTCTTTTACCTCTTCCTTCTTTTGTTTTCTACCAATTTATTTTATGGCTAAATGCGCGAAAATACAACAAACTTTACCAATATTATCATTGTATCCAACCAACTTTATTTTGTACCTAAAAATACATATAACTTACAAGTTTGGGTCATTGTATACAATAGCAGGTAACTTACTAGTTTTTACATTTTTTATTTTTATTTTTCTTTTTTATGAATTTGTACTTTATGAAAAT
>JAUEJL010056380.1:0-19527 GCA_032274825.1 Drosophyllum lusitanicum | reverse complement strand
CTAATCTCTTGGCAACCTACACATGAATTCAACATTAAATTTCAGGAAAATAGCATAATTTTCATTCACAAAATAAACAATCCACTTCTTTTTTTAATAAATAATCAGTGATTCATAATTATCATTCACTTTACTTATGTTGATGACTTCAAACAATGCATGACAAGTGACGTTATTCATGTGCTAAATCCTAGACAGTTCCATCCTTATGCTTCTATTGCAAGTTTATAATCACATCCACTTTAGCCTGCTCCAATCCTTTCGGAATGGAAGATTTGATGTTGTTGCTTATAAATATTATGAAAAATCATAAGATTTAGATTCTACAATGGAGTCTAGTTCTCAAAACCAATTAACCCCCAAGAGGAAGTTGAATTTGATAATTACTGCACAGAACCTTGCTAAGATCAAATCAGTGTGAAATATGAATTCATGATGATTGTATGTTTAAACACCATCTAGTTCCTCCTATCCTAGCCGTTAGGGTAATTTGGTCTAAACTTATTTCACCAGTAATTTGGGATGTATTCTTCTCATGAAACATGGCTAATTTTGTAGACATTTAACAAATTCAGGAATAACAAACTGGCTCAACTTTCATGAGTTTTCTGCTTTAGTCAAAGATGCTAACATTTAAACTAAGCAATTACACCAAATTTGGTAAAGAATACACAATGTATCAAGTTCTAGGATTACAGGTTAAAAGATCTCAACCCTATTCACAATATTTCAAGATAGTTGAACAAAATTGTTTGGAGCAAATACCCCCTTCATATATATAATGAAAAGGCCTAGAAGATCATATGCGTAACTATCGGGAGAAACGAAAAGAAAGAAAGAATTCAAAGAGGGTATTGTTTATCAAATACCTGAGCAAGTTTTGCCTTTTCAGAATCTTCATTGGGTGAATTGTAGGCGGCAGCAATAGGAGCAGAAGCGAGTTTATTACGGTATCTGATTTGATTTCGATAAATGTGTTGTAGCGAAAAAGGAGAAGACGATGCAAAAGAAAGCGATTGATGAGAGGGGAAATTGAGGCCGCAGAGAGGCCTGCGGAGGTTAGGTAACGAGGGTTTGATTACTGCCAGCGGCGGTGGTGCACTGCCGGAACGAGCTGCCGGCAGCAGTAAAGATAGCATTTTGGAAACGTACCGGGATGTTTAGTAGGCCGGAGAAGTAGATAGAGTGGTCTTCTTGCTTTCCGAACAGGGTTTTGGTTTCTTTTTCATACTCTCCTTTTCCTTTTCAACTCTTTAAATTTATCAAAATTATCTTGTAAAAATATATTTCTCATTGTTTAGTCCCTGTGTATATTTAGAAGTAAGGTTAGATTGTGTGTTTATCCGTTAGAAAAAAATAAACAAAAATAGGCTTGATGCAATCGTCTTATATGCTTGAAGTTGTGTAAGCTCGAGACCTATAAGAGCATATACTATGGTTTCTTTTCGTATTTTCTGTTTTTCTTGCTACATCAACATTATATCACGAATCACTCTCGTCTTTCATCCATCATTTAAACCAAAAAATACCCACATTGCAATATCTTCACTTCAATATACAACTAATCGATGCATATATTATAATAAAATAAACAAAACTAAAAGAAAGTTCGCAAGGATGTTGTCATGCGGTGAGGGGTGTGGTGGTGTTTCCTATGTCACTGCTATGTCACATCAACCACCCCAGCTTGTTCATCGCAAACATACATGTCCACGATGCTCTAATAGATGAGTAATTCACTGAAAGCGTCATATAGTGAAATGGGAGAGAGCCTTAAAAGTTATTACTCTAACGTCAAATCAATTATGAGTGTAGAGTATTGAGTATGTATCATATGTATATTAAACTAAAATAAGTTTTGCTATATATAGATTTACAAGTTGGGATGGAAATGGAGTGGGTTTGGGACGAGTACTCAGAAGGTTAGGTACCGTTTACCGCTTGGAGCTTATATTCATGTTCTTGTAAAAATGGGTACAATAATATGGAATATCTATGGGGAAACCGACTTGCTTCTTAAAAATCTGCTAGATGAATGAACACGTTAAGAGTTTACACATGTGCGCTCTTATTAAGGCAGCTCTAACGCTCAAGCCAACATTAATCTTAGGTGAGAGTTAATATTTGAGAGATTATGGTATGTAGTATACCTAAATAGAGAAGATGAAGTCTATATAGCGTAACTCTTGCCTTTAGAGGTGGAGACCAATGTACAAGTGCAGGGGACAAGTGTCTAAATAATCATAGGAGCCACAAGCTGATACTAGGTGATCGACCTTGCAACTTTAACCCTAACAGGAAGTTATGGAAATAATCCATATCCATATCAACTTAAAAGGATGCAATATCTTGAGTCTGACCTAAAATCCTTTGTCATGATTTAAAATTTATGGTTTTCAGCATAGAGATAATTTGTTTGTTGTCTCGTGTGAGTATACAACCTTCTAGGCTATAATGTTTCTAGTGCTAGAGTCTCAGGGTAAAGTTACTTGTGGTGTTAGTAAGTGTAGGTCCATGGTATATTGTCATAGAGCCATGAAATGGTGTCTCCAAAATTTAATCAAATCTCCTTAATAATGTGTTGTAGCACTCCTATTAATTTTTTGCCCTAGACAAAGATGTCTTTGAATAACATTTGCAGTATTATAGTCCTAAATATGGGTTTCTAGGTTTAACTTTGACCTGAAATTAGGTTTGCAGAGATTACATGTATAGAAAAATTTTATTTGTTTATATTAAATCTGCATACTTCATTATGTTAGCCACTAAATTATGACACACAAAATCTACTAATTTCCTTTATTGATTTTGACACTTGTTTTACTTACACGTCAAATTGCTACGATTCGTAGCGGTTTCACTTTTTATGGAGATCTTCTCTTCTCATATTCTTTACTCCTTCTTGATTTATTCTTCTTTTCTACATTTTTGTTCTTTGCAGATTTTTCAAACATGAACACACACAAGCACTACTCTTAAGAAACAGAATGTGGAAAGAGACTATAAATTCTGAAGAGAATTGGAAACTTTACTGTCCGATATGTTCTCCAAGACTTTTGAGAGGTTTAAAAAATCTTATTCAATTTCAATGGATTGAATCGGACCAGCCGCTCTTCGGGTATAACAATTGATAATCCTGCTACAGGGCTGATTGCAATACAGCATTCTCAGGATAAAGCATAGGGGACCTCTTTAGGCAAGAGAGGCGGCAGGAAGAAAGCCATAAGAAAGAAATTCAAATGTTGACTAAAGCTTGCATGTCACTTGGTCGTCTTTCTGGCATATCACAGTTAGAAGGTACTACGACTAAAAGTTTTCACGAAAACAAGTAGGATAAAATATGCAACACAAGATAATGAACCATGCATCTCCATGACCCAAAACTCAAACATATGAACCACTTGGAAGCGTCTATTTGGGTCATACGTGATGCTGATTCCTGCTTTGTGTTATTACATTCAACAAACATTTTATCGAGTATAAACCCAATAACCCAAGATACTACTAGTTCATTCAAACCATCAAAAAGGTCTAGTATTCACTAGAATATACCAAAAAGTACTTACACACACATTACACTTTAAGCCTTCCAGCATGAACATGTTTGCTTCTGGAGGAAGAAACATGTCATATACTTGCAGCAACTAATAAGCACAAGTGGCAAGATAAAACCAAAGCTTTTAAGATCCTTTGGGAACTGGGAAGCATATCTCTCATTTCTTCCATACCGATTTCACCATACTCGTTAAAAATACTAGGGTTTAGATCTTGAGCTGCTGCCACAAGAAACCTGAAGACAGATGGATCAAAATCATCCAAGTTGAACCAAAAACACAAACTGGTTGACTTTGAACCAAAAATATCACCTAGTTAATTTCATTATCATAAGGACTTGGTGATAGCACATTGTAATAACGGAGTGTTTATTTCTTCATTTCTAAATCATATTTCACAGCTCAGAAGCTTTTATAAACCCATAGATCTTTTTAGAGTCGGGCAAATTTTTTAGCCTCAAAACAGAGTATGCATCCATGAACTAAGAAAAAGTTGATAACACATCAAGCACCTTCTGTTCTTTAGGAACTAATAATAGATAGTTGATGTTTAACATGTAAGAAGCCCATTTTAGTTTTGTGTTCATAACTAGGTTTGACATTTAAAAGTCAACCTAAAAAACTTGATGTAGAATAATGGAAGCAAGTAAATCAATATCTGAATATCATATGCATCAAAGGTATATTATATCAACATAATAATTACAGGTGGGCAAGACTGACATAAGGTGCAAAGCGGAAACTGCAAGTGTCAAATACAATGCTTGTACCATGCCACTGCACAGACATGGTATAAATCTAGCAAATTTGCAATAGATAAGAAAAGCAGAAAAAACTACAGCTTCAAAGATGAAAACTTAAAAAACCAGTAAACTCAACCTTGAAAGATAGTAAGATACTCATCCCTCCCTCCATGTTGTGTATAACCAGGAACACATTACAGGCCACAATATACTACTAGTACAGAATCAAAGTTGAAAGCTAGGCTCTAAAATGAAATATATTGAGCATACTCTAAGTCTCTAATATTCTTTAAAAAGTATGTTGATCTTCACTCTTCAGTGCCAGGAAGAACAAGCACGGACAACTTATGAAAAAAGCAGGTGCAAGTACATCATATAGCTTGGAAATTTAAGAACCAACTAAGAAATTTTATTTTTTCTTGTGTTTTTCTTTTCTGTGGGGAAGGGGAAGGGAAGATAGTTACATTCTTACCATTAATCTATTCGGTTTTCTTTTGCTTCTTTTGGGACATTGGAATTTTTTGTAAGATAAGATCAGCTTTCTTGAATAGTGTGCTCAAGTTCTTGTGTACCACTATCAACTTTTCATCTACTTGAGCCTGGAATGCGTCATATAAGAAAGGAACTGACAAACTCAGAAGGACCCCTGAGGTGAAATCAAAATAAACCATCAGGTCAAGAGTAAGAGAGAGATCACGTTTAAAAGAATGCAAAAACTTTAAAATATAGCACAGCAAATGGCTCACCAATATAGATCAGTGTAAGAAAGTTAAACAGACTACCAATATAGGAAATCAGCCATAAGCCAAAAGCAACCTGAAAAATCAAAACACATTATATAACAAATGCTTCCAAGTATAACTGAAATGCATAAATCTTGTAAAGGAAAAAGAGAGTTCAAGCAGATGTACCAAAATTAAAGTTCTCAAGTTTCCATCAACAGCAATTTCATGCAAGGTTGCTAAAGCATTGTTAACCCACACTCGCATCTCATCCGCAACAACATTAACCGATTCCTCTGAGATGTCCAGATCAGGAATTGGGGGCAGAGGTCTGCAGTTAGACCATATATGGACAAATTATACTAAAAACAAAACCCCATGTCCAGAGTGTAATGAGAAAAACAAACACAATGCCCTGAGAATAAGCTTACTGAGAATAGAAAAACATTGTAATTGCAATGCCACAAAACTAATAGCAAGCAAAGCACCATTATAAGGCACCATCAATCCATTAATCAGGAATAATAGGGTTACAGTAAGTAGATCTGTGTTAAAAGAACCTTTAATTGCTACCATGGCGGGAGGAATTACTGATTAAGGTCGAGTTATGTAACTGCTACCATGAACCATTTCTCTTCTCTAAAATTAAATAAAGCTTGCATCGACTTTTGATCCAAAACATACATCAGACACAGTAGAAAAGAGTGCTACTCTACTATCCTCGTCGAAAAGAAGCGCAGACGCACCTATTGAGAAGGGAAGCAGATTTTGCCCAGAAAAAGAGGATAACAACCAAAAGCAGTAGAGTATTGGCGACGAATGCTAAGAAGTTATATCCTGCTCTTTCGAAGAGGAACCACATGACGGTGGAACCGATTAGCAACACAACTCCGCCGTAGCATTGCCTCCATAGCAAAGTATCCGCAACTACAACATACAATAACTTGATTCAAATAGTGGCATCAAGAACGAAGAAACATCACAATCAATCAATCAAATCACAAAACAAAATCATACAAAAATCCACCTGATCAATAAATCGCCTAAACTGTAATTGGATTATATCTTTTGGAAGATTAACATACAGCCAAATTCAACATACCATGTAATCAAAGAATGCAATAAGCGTATACATATGTAATCAAATGCAAAGTGAGAGAGATAGGGAGACACCTGTGCCACCTCCTAGAGCATCATACACAGATATGCGACCGAATTCGCCCATGGGGATTAGGGTTTTTTTCTTCTTCTCTCGAATAAGGAAGGGAGGGAGATTTTTGAAGGGGGTTGGTTTGTTACTTTGTAAAGCGTTTCAAAGGGGGGTTTTGGCATCGATCGTAACGTATGATCGTTTTAAACGATTGACGTTTGATCTCGTGCATTATAACTTGTACCCTACTCAATACAATCAACTAACATAAGATAAAGCAGGAGAAATGATTCGTAAATAATAGTTTTTAGTTATACATAACAAGATATAAGCTGATGATACATAAATTTGTTATGTATGATCACTTTTATTGTGTACATATCAACTCCTAATAAATTATAATCACAAGGGAGAGTGTTCTTTAACGCCCTAGTCTCGAGTTTAACAAGGGGAGGAATGAAAACCCTTTCCTTCTAAATCATTTCAAAATTTGGAGCATAGATTTGGGATCAACATAACCCTAAACTTCCCATTTAAATACATCCATTTTCTTTCCTTTTATTCCTTAAATGAAACTCAAGAACACCTTTCATTTCAAATCAAATCATTTCCTTTCCTTTCTAAAAACAACTCGAGAACAGTGCGTAAAAGAAAAACAAAAAAAAGAAATTTTTTATGGTCGTTGGTCTAGTCATGTCGTGCACAAAATGTGATTATTGGTTATATTCTTGTTGTAGACAAATTATGTAAATTTAGGGTGTGTGTTATACTGTTAAAAAATTATTAATAAACCCAAATCAAATTCTAAAGTTAACAATTCATAAGTTAGTAGTAGGTTTGCAGAAACTAGTTAGAAGCAAAGGCTACATCACACCTTCATGGACTAATGGGCATCACCCACCATTTTACTGTTCTATTGAAAATCACATTTGTATTCGGTATCAAGTTAGACAATGAAGAATCTATAATTAATATATAAAACTGGCCAAAGTTTAACATGACAATGAATCGATCAAAAAGGTCTGCCGTTCATGCACTTTTGATAAATAGACAAATAGTTGTAAAAAATATATAGTTTTATATAACAAAAATAAGTGAAATTAAGTAACGGTAAACGGATGATTGTGAATAAAAAAGGTTAATCAAAAACAAAACAACCTATATGATTATTTAAGGGTAAATAGGTTTTTTTACAATTTTTTAATTTTTAATTAGTTTAAAAAGATACATTTTTTTAAATCACACACACACACACTCTCTCTCTCACCAGATACACCGTCCCCACCCTCTACTTTTATTCTTTCTCGTTTCCATCCACCACCCTTCTCCCCATTAACTTTCAACACCACCATTGGAACACTCTCAGCTTACCACCATCACATGAACACCACCAGAAACATCACCACCATATACCACCACCACTTGAAATCTTAAAACCAAAATAAAAATCCATCACCCAAATCAAAATCCATCGCACACATCAAAACCCACCACCTAAAAGCACCAACTGCCGCCTACCAACCACCATCAAATCATAGACAACACAAACAAAATTGAGGATCTTGTGTCACCAACAACAAGAAACTTGAAGTCTAGAAAAACTCTAGATCTTCATGAACACAATAAAATCGCAAGTTTGTAGAAGAAACCGAAATTAAAACGCCTAGATCTACACGCGCACACAAACATCTTCAGATCTTCATCTTCACCTAGAGAGAATGATGATGGTGACGGTGACGATGACGGAGACGGTTTGGAGATGGAAATGGCGGCTTTGTCGTCATCATGGAGATGGCCGTGGTATCTTCTCCGCTGAGTTGGTGGGTGCGGGCAGAGAGAGATTGAGGGAATGAGGTGTTGAGGGGGTTGTGATGGTGGTGATGCGGCGAGGGAAAGATGGTGGGGGGCAGTGGTGGCATTCTCCTACGAGGAAGAGGGGAGGCAATGGTGTTGTGCGGTGATGTGAGATGCAGTGGTAGGGTTGAGATAGGGAAAGAGAGAAAGAAGAGGGGGGGGGGTTTAATCTTAATTAGAGTAATAATGATGATGATGATTTATTAAGAAAATAAATAAAAAATGATTATAAGGGTAGAATGGTCAATTAAACAAAGTTAACTGACCTACTTAATAGAAACCGTTAAAAAGGACTTTAGATGCAAAAAAATGGCAGTTAAGAGATGAAACTTACAATTTTTTGAAAAATGACTAAAGTTGCATTTTCTGGTTAGTTAAATGATCATTTATGAAATTAACTCTATAATTAATCATTAGTGGAATTATGTTCTACTTTTTTGAGAGTGTCAAAACGATATATAATGTGTTTAAAACAGAGTATGTATGAATGAGATTTCAACACTCAAATTGAATACTTAAAATGAATTTCATTAATCAAAAGAGCCAAAGCCTTAAAAAATTGGTCGGTTAACCTGATGAACCTAAACGAGTTTTAATATAAAATATAATTTATATTATTATTAACATTTATATATACCCTTTCGATAAAATTTCCAAAATAACACAAACTTTAAAATCAAAACTTTAACATAGATTGCAATTCCTAGTATATCATTTCGCTTGTATTTAGCACCGAAAATTTATTTGTATGGCTGTATTTGGCATAGTTAGCTCTAAATATAACATTTTTTTGTGTGGCTCAAGGCGAGCTTATTAATGAGCTTAGTAAAAACTTGAGCTTTATCACTTTAACCAGTTGATCCCAAACTAGAACTTCAACCAGCTTTGACCCAAATTAACCAACGTAACACCTGGGCATAAACGAGTTGAATCCAAACTTAGTATATGTTAAACAAACCATGCTCGAGCTCAATAGCACGAGCTCAAATTTAATAAATCCTAAACAAGTCTGGCTTGATAAGTATGGGGCTTGAGTTTAACTTTGCTCGTTTACGTCTTTAAATTTAAGTGATGGTCTAAGAAAACCCTAGATGCAGGGGCGGACCCAAGGCAAAGGCAAAGACAATGGTGGCACGGGACACCATCCAATTTTATCCGTGTAGTGTAAATTTTGATTTTTTTCGAGACTGTGCTACCATCAATTTCAAATTTTAGGTCCGGTGCTACCATCTATTTTAAATCCTGGGTCTGCCCCTACCTAGATGGAGTCAACTCTATCAACTAGTAATTATTCAACAGATCAAAATAAAAAAAGGAAAAAGAAATAACTTGACATGGAAATTTATTTAAAAATAGTAATATGTTAATGTTGACTATCCAAAATAAGAAAACTAATATTTAACAAAGTTACTAACCAAGCTGCTGATTCCTGGCATATAAGAATAGCTGAATAGACAAGCTACAAGTTATCCCATAGGTACAGAAGTCTATATCTATATCTATATCTATATATCTTATAAAACAAAATGCATGTTTGCTGAGTTGTCACATAAGGATAGACTCTGGTCCACATCACATGCCACATGGCCTTCGATTAGTGTAGAATTGTCAGTTGATCGAGTGTGTAGATCCCTTATCTGATGTTGATTCCAATTAGGGGTGATGGAAGACTTTCGATTGGATTCTAATTGGGTGTCAATGCAATACGTACGGTCGATTGGAACTCCTCATTCACAGTGTACCGATTTCTGTAATAACTGCTAGAAGGGCCTAAGGAATCAATCTGGTACCTCTGCGTCAGTTCTTAATACAGCCAGGGGCGGAGACAAGGGGGGCTGAAGGGTGCTAGGCCCCCCCTAATGAACCCAAAATTTTTAAGTATTTTAAAAGCTCAAATACCACACATATTTATTAAGCCCCCCCTAATTAGAGTTAATTTAATAATTAGTAGCCTAAATATTACATAAAACGGAAGCGGCCATTCTAATTTTTGGAAGCGGCAATTCTAATTTCTAAGTTTTGAGGGTTTCAAGGTTCTACTCTTCTACTCGTTGCTTCTCGCCGTCTTTCATAGTTTCAAAGTAATATAGTATTTTATTCGTTCGCCGGTTTATACACTCTCTGAGTGATTAGAGGTCTACAAGAAGCTGGAAAGTCAGAAGTCTATCTTTGGTTGATATATTTATTCGTCTTATACTAACTCTTCCGGTCTCAATTGTAACAATTGAAAGAGTTATCTCAACAATGAAAATTATGAAAATAAGGCTTCATAATAGCATGAGTAATGATTATCTTAAAAACAGATTGGTTCTTTACATTGAGAGAGAGATTGCTGATACTTTCTCTACAGACAATATAATAGATGAGCTCTATTAAAAAAACAAAGACGTGTCTAACTACAAACACCCGAAATATGATTTTTTTTTATCGTTGTTTTTTGGTTTCATTGAAGTTTTGTCAGCATAAAGCATTCTAGTTATTGTATCAGTTAATATTATGTTTCTAGCAGGTTAATTAATGACAAACGAACTAGCGATCATGAGAAAACTTTGAAGATTGATTTTGACAAAGCTTAAACGTCATTTTAACACGTAAATTTCTTGACTTTAAATGAACTTTCATTGTTCATTTATCTATACAAATAATGGAACCTTTTATGTTCTTCATATGTGTATCATTAGTGTTATGATAAAGTAAAGATCGACCCCCCTATACTAAAATCCTAGCTCCGCCCCTGCTGATACCAATTGTAGGACCCAATTGTATCAAGTACCAGACAATAAACGAAGCAATCACACAATGATGAACTTGGTTTTAGGTTTCTGTCAAGAGAGAACCGAGAACATAGAACTGTGAAACATAATATGAATTGCCTTTTGATTTAGGGTTTACAAACTTGTATTTATACCCCTTAGGTATTTACAATAACTACCCTAATCACACTAGAATATATTGAACACAACTTAAGGGATTTAACAGGGGACGTAATCGACATCTTCGAACATTGAGGAAACATTATGTTAGGATTTATTAAGAATGATAACAACTGATAAAGAATTTGCAAAAACAATGAAGAACACACAAAAGGAATTTATGTGGTTCATTTGATCAGAATAACTCCGTCCATGGCGAACTAGAGATGTTCTTATATTTATCTAGAGTGTAGTTGAAATTTGAACTAGACTAGAGTTACAACAAGTACATAGAAATCTATTTTGAGAAAAAAATAAGTTTTGTCTAATAGTGTCAATGAGCTGGACCCAAAAGCCCAAAACACTTCATAACTCTTTCTATCGTCAACTGCCATGAGCGGTACCCACCATCCTCAAACACTAGGCTTCAGCGTCGCCGATTTTTAGGAGGAGGTTTAAAACTATTTTTGTATACATATACGTGTATGAGTTTGATTTTATAATATTTTTCAAGCCTGTACAATAACAAGATACTTAAAAATCCGTGTTTAATACAATTAACTTATAATCTATTATGCCAACAAAACATAGCTAGGCAAACTATTTTATGATCATTCTTTTGTATTTATTTGCGGTATACCTATTAGGCTAAACAAGTTAGCCTATGATCTCTTAGGCCAAAATAGTTGTTTTGAGAAGGCCCATTTTTGTTTGAATTAATGATATAATATTTATCGTAGTAATAATAAATTTTACTTCTATATATATAAATGTATTTAAGGGACCAAATTTTTAATTTTCACACCGGGCCTCTAAAATTAACAAACCGGCCCAGTCACGTGAGGCCAAAATAAACTAACCATAACAACTTTAACTTAAGTTTTTATTTGCTAATTATGGTTATTGGTAGCTCTAACCATCTCCTTTGTCTCATGTTGAGGTTCTTGTGATCAACAAAATATTTCAAACTCTTGTGGTCGATATAAATAGTACATTTCACTCCATACAAGTAGTGTATCAAAATCTTGAGTGCAAAGACCACCGCTGCTAATTCTAGATTGTGAGTCGGGTAATTACTTTCATTCAACTTAAGCTGTCGAGAAGGGTAAGCGATAACCCTACCTTTCTGCATCAATACACAACCCAAACCCTCATAAGAAGCATCACAAAATACCACCATATCCTCAACCCCTTCCGGTAGAGTAAGAACTGGTGCTTCACATAACTTTTACTTAAGAGTTGTAAAAGCAATCTCCTGATCATTTCCCCATACAAAATCAACATTCTTCTTGGTCAACTTAATTAAGGGAACAACAGTTTTTGAAAAGTTTTGAATGAATCACCTATAATAACCCGCCAACCCCTTAAAACTTCTGATTTCGGTAGGATTTTTTGGTGGTTCCCATTTCATTACAACATCTACTTTGATTCCATCTTTATTAATTAGGTGAGCCAAAAACTGCACTTCTTGAATCCAAAATTCACATTTGAAGAATTTAGCATACAACTTCACTCTCCTCAACGTCTCTAACACTTCTCTTAGATGCCTCTCATGGTCTACCGGGTTCTTTGAATAAATAAGGATGTCAACTATAAATACAATCACCGACTTATATAGCATCGGCCGAGAAACTCGATTCATTAGATCATAAATGTTGCAGGTGCGTTTGTAAGGCCAAAGGGCATAACAACGAATTCAAAATGCCTATACCGTGTTCTCAAAGCGGTTTTGGGAATGTCTTCCTTTCCGACCTCAAATCAATTTTTGAGAACCAAGATGCCCATTGTAATAGATCGAACAAATCATCTATTCTGGCAAGGGATATTTATTTTTGACGGTCACTTTGTTGAGTTCGCGATAGTCAATACACATCCGAAACGTACCATCCTTCTTTTTCACAAATAAAATGGGAGCGCCCCGCGGAGAGCTGCTGGGTTGAATGAATCTTGTAATTGCTTCATTAACTCCTGCATTTCCGGTGGTGCAAGTCTGTATGGAGCCCTCGCGATTGGTGAAGCTCCCGAGATTAGGTCAATTCTGAATTCAACTTGCCTATCAGGGGGTATACTAGGCAGATCTTCAAGAAAAACATCAGAGTATTCACGAACAATTGCCACATCTTCTACACTTAGTTGCTTCTTTTCCAATTTAGGATCGATGATATGAGCTAAAAAGGCAGTACACCCATGTTGAAGATATTTCCGAGTTTTAGAAACCGAGCACATACACGATTTTCCTCTTTTTACATCACGGTAAATAAACAGTTCTTCCCCACTTGGGGCATGAACCCGTATCAATTTCTCTCCACATATAATGGTAGCTTGATGATATCCAAGCCAATCCATCCCAATTACCACCTGGAACTCTCTCATAGGTACAGGTATGATAGAGCTCAACAGGGAACCTAACAGTATATATCTCTATCACATTGTTTTTATACACATTATACAAACACAGAGTTATCATCAACTAGTTCAATCTCGGGAGGAGAATCTAGCTTATCACATACTTGTTTGAAATTTTTACAAAAGGAAACAGATACGAAGGACTTGCTAGCACCTAAATCAAATAATACAATAGCAGGTAGACTATTTATAAGAAATGTACCTGTCACTGTCAACACATCCGGTTCTTTTCTTGCTTCCTCAGCAGTGAGCTGGAAAGCCCTCCCCTTAGGTCTAGGTGCATTTTCTTTATTCACATCTCTGGTTTTGGGAATTCGTAAAGGAGGTAAGGGTGGAGTAGGTCTAGGACCCGCTGGTCATGCTGGTGCAATTAGGCGAGGGCATTAAATGTTCTAGTGACCCGCTTGGTAACAATTGAAATACACGCTTAACGGGTTCCTGCAGTCTTTACCTAGATGTCCCGCTTTACCACATCTAAAACAATGAAGAACATTGGATTGGAAATTCCCGGTATGACTTTTCTTACACCTTGAGCACACTCTCGGTACCTATTTCTTTTCTCCAAACTCTACGGGCGGTTTCTTATATGGTGGTGTTGTTCTTTCCACTGGCCTTCTTTCCTTCTCTTGCCTTTCTAGCTCCAACTCTCTGGATCGTGCTACGTCCATCATGGACTTTACAGTTTGATGTTTGCTTGAATCAGTGAACTCTCTAATAGTTGGCTTGAGCACCATCATATAATGATACATTTTCATCTTTTCGTTGGCAACATAATCTGGGAAGAATCGTGCCTTCTCATGAAACTTAGCATTGATTTCCGAGAACGTCTCGATGGTTTGCTTCAACTTATAAAACTCATTAACAATTCTATCGATTTTCGATTGTGGAACAAACTGTTCAAGGGCGATCACCTTGAACTTTTCCCAGGTCATGGCTTCTGTCTAAGTATAACCCCTTTGTTTCTTCTCCATATCCCACCAGTCCTTGGCAGCACCTCTCATTTGATTAGAGGCATACCTCACTTTGTTCTCTGGAGCACATAAGCACATGTGGAAGGCTACCTCTATCTCATATATCCACCTATGGCTGACAATTGGGTCAGTGCATCCATGAAACAAAGGTGGCTGATATGCAGCGAAGTGTCTAAAGGTGCAAACTTTCGGTGCTTCCCTGATAATGACTTGTGGCTGGGGATTAACCCCTTTAGCCCTTCCGGCTAACCTTTTGGTCCTTCAATTTATCCACCACCTATGAAAAATGGCATAAGGTATAGCCTTCTCCATTGCATTGCTAATCTCTTCGGCAATCGTTCCCCGGTGCGTAGTTTCAACAAATTTTTGATTTAAATCAGGTGCTCCCTCTCCTCTAACATTCTGTACTCTTGGTGGAATCCTCCCACTAGTCACACTAGTTTCTATTATTTCTGGCCTATTACTATGAACATCCTCCGGAAAATTAGTTGCTCGAGAACCTCTAGTATTCACCATCCTGGAGGTATAGATAAAACATTAAAGCATGAGTGGTACCGACCATCCTCAAACACTAGGCTTCAACATTGCCGATTTTTTAGAAGGTTTAAAGCTATTTTTGTGTACATATATGTGTATGAGTTTAATTTTATAATATTTTTCAAGCCTATACTATAACAAGCTACTTAAAAGTCCATTTTTAATGCAATTAACTTATAATCTATTATGCCAACAAAACATAGCTAGGGAAACTATTTTATGATCATTCTTTTGTATTTATTTGCGGTTTACCTATTAGGCTAAACAAGTTAGCTTATGATCTCTTAGGCCAAAAAAGTTGTTTTGAGAAGGCCCATTTTCGTTTGAGTTAATGATATAATATTTATCATAGTATTAATAAATTTTACTTCTCTCTCTCTCTCTATATATACATATATATTTATATATATAAATGTATTTAAGGGACCCAATTTTTAGTTTTCACACCGGGCCTCTAAAATTAACAAAATGACACTGTCCCGTGAGGCCAAGATAAACTAACCATAACAACTGTCCCGTGAGGCCATGACTATAGTATAGTATAGTATATACTATACTATACTATACTATAAAACATTTAGGCTTTTTGCTTAAACTCTTAAATTTTAAGTGTTTTGAAATTACTAAATTAGCTCTCATATAAACTAAATTGAGTAATTATTAAATGTAGTTAATAAGATTCTTATATTCTATTTTAATAACTAATTTTACATATTTAAGAAAATCAAAGTTAATAAAATTATTTTGAAATTCAAAGCCAATACAAATTAACTTAATTATTAAAAAATATTTTCATAATCTTTTTTTTCAATTATGGAGAACATAAAAGTAAAGGAAGTGGAAAAAAGATAAAGAAAATAGACATTTTATCAAACGAAAATTATCCGTTGTCACCGTATTACATGAATATCATACTCCCTACGTCTTGAAGACGGACATGTTAACGAGTACAAATTATTTGTTACCGCAGCATTGCGCGAGTATCATGCTAGTGTATATATATATATATATATATATATATATTATATATATATATATATGTGTGTGTGTGTGTGTGCGCGCGCGTGCGCGCGCAAGGGGAAATTTAGTGTATCACTGTCACGTATACAAGCTTAGGTGTGGAACATACAATACTACGTCTTTTTGATTATTTTTAAGAAAAACAAGAGATGCATGGCTTCCAAAGACAAGTAGGGATATGGTCACTAGTCAGTCTTTTACTCTCCAAATCTCCATGATTCACATCTTGTTAAATTAAATGTCTTCTTCCAAAACAACAAATGCTTGGCTTATAAAGAGAAATAGGGCTACGGTCTCCACGTTTTAGTTAATCTAAAGTCAAACATTGATAGTACATAAGTAGGAAAAACTACAATAAAGTTAAGTGAAATTTCAAACATGTTTAAAAAAAAAACTATTACAAAAACTCTTAACACTCTATATACATTTCCAGACCAGGCTTTAGCATAGAGCACTTTAAACCGTTATTCGATGAGGGAGATATTGATTTGTGTAACGTCCCAATTTTTTTTTAAACAACGGATTCAAATCATAGATTTCATAACCACCACGTAGTGTAACGTATATTAATTACATGCCAGTCTTTAATCTAATACTATTTGAAACACGAAACAATAACGGTGAAAAAGGAATTTAGTTTGTTAAATCTTGCGGAAGCAACGCTGATGATGAGCTATCACGAACGTGATGAAGCCCCGCTGTGGTCATCTCCTGTAAAATAGGTTAAACAACAACTGTAAGCACAAAGCTAAGCGAGTACTCTACTTACAATCCAAACAGTTCATCAAACGCATTCTTCGTACCTACTACCATAGTAAGTGGTCTAGACATACCCGCCTGTTAGACGGTCTCATCAAATAACACATAATTCATACCCACTACCGTAGTAAGTGGTATCAACATACCCGCCTCTTAGACGGTCTCTTCCAACCCGTTGTCGTCACAACGGTCTAACATACCCAACACCGAAGTGTTGGTCTCATTCCCGACACCGAAGTGTAGGTCTCATACCCGACACCGAAGTGTAGGTCTCATTCCCGACACCAAAGTGTTGGTCTCATACCCGTTGCCGAAGTAAACGGTCTCTAACATACTGATGATATAATTATTACATACCAGTCTACCACATACATAACATGTCACACATACTACTATCAAGTACAAGTCAGGTACTCACATATCTCATAACTTATCACCTACTTACACATCATCGGCCGTGTGCAAAGTCTAATTAAAACACACCCGACACCGGAGTGTCGGTCTACACTTTAACATTCATATAGCCCATAAGTGTTAATCACTTTCTTGGATGCTATCCAACGTATTTGATGTGTGTTTAAAAATGTAAGTAAGAATACTTACCTGTTAGCAGTCTCAGTCTTAGCTAAATGTAAGTCGGAGGACTATTTATCCGCGAGTCCTGTGCCCGAACCTACAACGCAACTAACTGGGGTTAATACTGGATATGAGTCCCTAACTCAAGTGATAAAATTCTAAGTCCTGAAAGTCGGACCATACATCCGAAAGTCGGACCATATATCTGAAAGTCGTACCAAATATCTGAAAGTCGGACCATACATCCGAAAGTCGGACCATATATCCGAAAGTCGGGCCAAGTTTCCGAAAGTCGGACCATATATCCGAAAGTCAAACCATTCAAGGTCATCCCTGTCAGTTCTTTGTTTTTATAACACAAAACTCCATAGACAAAATCATGTTTTTTCAAAACTCAGTCAAATCAATTCATTCTTGTTGCAAATCATTTATCCACTATTTAAATCCTTCCTTTTAATACAGATTTGTATTTCATCAAGTATTAAGTTTTCTTACTTCAATCTTTTCCTGGTTTCTCTCGTACATACTAAAACCCCAAAAACCCATATTTCAAATATCCATTTATCACCTTAACAGAGTCAGATTTGGTGTCTACATGATCCTAATGAAGTGAGGAACATTACCGGATGATTTTCCTTGCTATTCCTTGGATGCAAGATGATGATTCTGCCCTCCTTCTTATGTTCCTTCCTGGCGAGAACACATACACACACTAGCACTCTCTCTTCAATAGAACAGTATTTGATCCTGTGTGTTGGGGAGCTGCTCCCTAAACTCTTATTTATAACTTCCTTGAAAAGGCCTAAGCCCACTCATCTTAATTAGTTAAGCCCAATTGATTCCATCAAGCCCATTCATTAGATCCCTTAACTTGTTACCACTTTTCTTTAATACCTAATACGCCCAAAAGGTGTACTTAGTCCACCATTTAATTGCAACTTAAAATCACCATAATAATATCACTTAAAATTTTAGTTGTTGGCAATAAAATATTCTTTTATTACATTCGGAAGTTCGGATATTACATATCCCCTACCCCCACTCTACCACCCGACCATACCCCCACTCAACCACTTTACCTTACCCCTATCCCCAACTTACCTTACTCCGTCTTACTCACCCTATCCTACCTCACCCCAACCACCTACACTACCCCACCCTATTCTACCTTACTCACCCAAGCCCTTACTTATCATACTTACCCCGCCTCTACCCTACCCTACTCCACCTTACCACAACACACTCTCACCCTACTGCAAAAGCATACAAACTAGAAGGGGGTTAGCTTTAAGCTAGTGAGCACAAACATAACCATAAACATCACGTAGCACATATGGCAACACATAGTAACACAAACAGTGCTATCCTATCACATTGTGGTGTGCTGACATGATCAGTAGGCATCGTATCTCACAGGGTTGCAAATCCGGTTCAACGATCCTAACTGGGGAATCAGGCACACCCAATCGCGCTGGTGGGTAAGCGGGTAGCAGTTCCCCAAGCATCGTTATGGAGCCAACAGTTCCCACGGGTTCAGCGGGTAGCTGATTGCCCCTTACGTTAAGGAACGACGGTCCTGCAGAACCTACGACCCGGAATGGTCCCTCGAGTCACCGCTGATCCCGAACTATGACCCACAGGTCCCTGGGATCCAGCCATATGCTGACCTCAACCATATGACTGTAAAACAGTCCATGAATGTCCGGACAAGTCACATACACATAGGTGATCCAATCAAGATCCAATAGCATGCATGCATTCGCAACATAACAACAAGTTCCACTCATACACAATGAGCAAAACACACAAGTACAACATAACCATGGCATATAATCATTGCATAAGTCACAAAGCATGTATTCATTCACTATCATTGTGAACCTAGTCAACATAGACATCATACTCATCATATTGTTATATCATCATGATCTTAAACATAATAGACATTGAGTACACATAAGTTTAAAGTATTCCTGAGTCACTGTCTTACCTTTTGTTAGTGATGTGCGTAAATCAGATCAGGTTTTATATTTATAAATTGGAATCACCAAAATTCTGACTGCAACACAAATATGCAAGTGTACCTAATCGTATCGCATTATAGTTTTGGTAAGACCGAGTGTTGAACACTTGGGGAACGAGTATGATTTCAGATTTAAATGATTTAATTAGTCTAAAGAAAGCGATTAAATAGGGAATTAATCTAAGAATGCGATAAACAATACTAATCAGACAAAAGAGAAAATAATCTAAAAGTAAGATAAAGCTGAGAGCTTGGAATGGAAACAATCAATACGAAGTATTCTCACCTAGACTCGATTAC
>JAUEJL010056369.1:0-19528 GCA_032274825.1 Drosophyllum lusitanicum | reverse complement strand
AAAAAAATTATTTAACTAAATTTATAAACTATTAAATAAGTATATAGAAATTGAATTTGTATTAAAATTATTTATTTATAAAACTTTTTAATTGCTTTCCAAAAAAAATTAAATAAATAAGAGTTGGGTCCACCCAAATCCCATACAACCATTCAATAATCAATTAATCATACAACTCCCCATTCATTCAACCCATTCCCCACTCTATACAACTCCCATTATAGATGCTCTAACAACTTATATTACAGTAAACAATACCGCTATGGTACATTAGGCATTGCAGCTGCAAGGCCATATAAGCGAGCCCCAAGTGTTAGATGTCACAAGTATGAACTGCTTATGAGCTGAAGGGGTACAGAAACCGAAGAAAAAAATAAAAAAGATCACATAACCCTTAGTAGAAACCGGAAGTATTCCGTAACGCATACTAGAACTAATAGAAAAAAGTTTAAACAAATACTATTTTTTGTATAAGAACTGTAATAATTGTTTATAACATTATCGATGAAGAGTATTTTGGTTACTTATATATCTACCAAACCGTTAGTTACGTTCGGATAAACCATCATTAATTTATTAGGCTTGATTTTCTTAAAACACCAATTATTATTGACCCATTACCATTAATAGCCAATAATTTATTTTAATCAAAGACCAATATTGATTTTCGCCGGTTATCAATTAAACCCTCTGAAACTAACATTTCACCATTTATTAGCATCTACATTATAATTTTATTTTTTTGTTCTTTAAATTTTGACTTTGGCATGGTCAGATCTCCTTGAGCCTTAGATCAGTTATCTTCTGGCGTTAGGTCAACTACTGATAACCCTGTAATACATTTTGCCAAACTCTTCTCACCGCCATATGATTAACTAAAAAATATTTAACTAAAAGATGCCCGTCTTTCACAAATATCAAATGAAATCACCACAAGAACATACACAGATGAATAAGCCGACGAGGCGGTAAAATCTCATTGAAAATTTTTAATCAAAAAATGTATCTGGTTGGTCCTCAATGGGCAGTAACAGCCATATAGCAAAACAAATCGGTGATTATTTCTACTACTACTCATGGCAGTTTTAGATACAAAAACTGTTGACAAGTGTTGGAAGTCATTGGAAGAGATGTAATCATAGGGAAGAAAAGATTCTACTTCTTTACCTCCTCGTATTCTGCCTCCGGTGCTTGTTCACCGCCTTGTGATCCACCAGATCCCGAGTCTGAACCACCACCACCTGAACCACCTTGCATATGTTGTCCAATCTTTGACTGTGCCTTGTTTGCCGCATCAATCTTGGCCTGAATCTCAGCAACATCCTCGCTACCAGCAGCTTTCCTTAAATCTGCTACAGCGCCCTCGATTTCAGACACCACATCACTAGGAAGCTTCTCTTTGTACTCGTTCAAATTCTTCTCAACGCTGTAGATGGTGGTGTCGGCATTGTTTTTAGCATCAATGAGTGCTTTTCTCTCCGCATCTTTTTGGGCATGGAGCTCGGCGTCCCTAACCATCTTTTCTATCTCATCATCTGAGAGACCCCCTGAAGACCTAATTGTGATTTGCTGTTCTTTGCCAGTGGCTTTGTCTTTGGCTGAAACTGTGACAATACCGTTTGCATCGATGTCAAAGGTTACCTCGATTTGGGGCATGCCTCTTGGAGCAGGAGGAATACCCATGAGCTCAAATTCCCCAAGTAACTTGTTGTCAGATGCCATTTCACGCTCGCCTTGCAGCACTTTAATGCCCACTTGAGTTTGGTTGTCGGCTGCTGTTGAGAATGTCTACAAACAGAAAAACAAGTTTGAAATATAAACAAAATCAGCTTGACATGTTTCAAACCCAACCTGTTTTGATTAACTAGTAAATAAAAATAAAAATTTTGAACAAAAAAAGTTTCTTACCCAGCCCATTTAACTTACCCAACCACCAATTGTGCCCTACTTAAGAAAGTAAAATTAAAAGACATGTCACCTGACTTTTCTTGGTTGGAATTGTGGTGTTCCGACCAATGAGCTTGGTGAAGATACCACCAAGTGTCTCGATACCAAGCGATAGAGGAGTGACATCAAGTAGAAGTAGTTCTTTGACATCACCACGAAGAATGCCACCCTGAATAGCAGCTCCCATGGCAACTGCTTCATCAGGATTTACACCTTTGCTTGGGGTTTTACCAAAAATTTCTGTAACGACTTCCTGAACTTTGGGAACACGGGTCATCCCACCAACAAGGAGAACTTCATCTACCTCCTTGGTTGTAACTCCTGCATCCTTTACACAGTTTTTGCATGGGTTCTTTGTCCTTTCAATTAAATGATTTACTAGAGCCTCAAATTTCGACCTGGTGAGAGTGATATTCAAATGCTTTGCACCAGATGCATCAGCTGTGATAAATGGCAAGTTAATATCGGTTTGGGTTGTTGATGACAACTCAATTTTAGCTTTCTCAGCAGCTTCCCTAAGTCTCTGGAGAGCAAGCCTGTCTTTTGTCAAGTCTATTCCCTCTGTTCTCTTGAACTCACTAACCAAGAAATCCAACATGGCATTATCAAAGTCCTCACCTCCAAGGAATGTGTCACCATTTGTTGCTTTAACCTGTATAAACAAAGAATGACATCATATCCACTTGGTAGAGAAATAAATCTTAGCCAAAAAAATAGAAGAAAAAAAAAAGAATTGATACCTCAAAAACACCATTAGATATCTCCAAGATAGAAACATCAAAAGTTCCACCACCAAGATCAAAAACTGCAATGAGACCCTCTTTGCTGTTTAACCCGTAGGAAAGAGCAGCAGCTGTTGGCTCATTGATAATCCTTTGTACGTCCAAACCAGCAATTCGCCCGGCATCCTTAGTAGCTTGCCTTTGTGCATCATTAAAATAAGCAGGTACAGTGATAACAGCTTTATTGATCGTCTTTCCAAGATATGCTTCAGCAGTTTCCTTCATTTTAGTGAGAACAAAAGCACCGATCTGACTTGGAGAATACTTCTGTCCATTGGCCTCAACCCAAGCATCTCCATTTGGAGCCTTCACAATTTTATATGGAACCATTCCCATTTCTTTCTGTGTCTGGGAATCATCAAATCTTCTTCCAATTAAACGTTTAGTCCCAAATACAGTGTTTGTTGGGTTAGTGACTGCTTGACGTTTAGCTGGAGTGCCCACAATTAACTCTGATTTCTGGTTAAACGCCACAACCGATGGAGTGGTACGTGCTCCCTCAGCATTCTCAATAACTTTTGCAGTCTGAGTGTAGGACCATCAACAATTATACTTTAATAAATATCCAAATCAAAACAAATAGCCATATGTCGTGTAGGTCAGTAGGTCCTTTGAACATCTTATACGTACCTTGCCCTCCATGACCGCAACACATGAGTTTGTGGTACCCAAGTCAATCCCAATAACTTCATTTCCAAGAGGTCTTGAACTGTATCAGAGGCATTAGTTAGCTATAGTTGACAGACATAAACGCATAACTGCACAGAATAGGAGACGCAAAATACCTGAATGGTCTGGCTAGCAGGCCTAAATTTGACCCAATCAACGATGTTTTGGCTCCACTAAACTGCATAAACATTCATTTGGTTACATTAAAAAACCAGTTTCTAAAAGATGATTGATATACCAAAACAGGAGAATAACATAATAGAAATTATTGAAAATTTCTCTCCATACATGACCTGCACAACTCGAACCACTTTTCATTCTAATTATAGCACATATAAAACAGCAAACATTTCAATATTTATATCCATGCCTTGTTCTATACGATTGTATCTCTTGTACAAATGAAAAATAAGAAGCCCTCATACCATTCTTTATAATAGGTTTAAGTTCTAACAAGAAACATAATGACATAACAACCAACAGTCAACTAATTATTTTCCTCCCACTTAGCAAGTAGTAGCTGATCTACTAAGAAAAACGTTAAATATAACAAGGAAGAAGCCAATGGACCAAACGTTTAATTATGCAAATCTTACAAGCAGATACCATCTCCATCCCGAATCTGTCCGGCATTTAAAACAGAAGAAACCCCTACAAATCGAGCTACGATTTGAACATCAAGGTTAACAAAAATTATGTTGACTAGATAAGAAAAACGCTAAACGTATCATGTACGATACAGCATATGATGTATGAATATCAAATAATCTTCCCAGTAATAAGCTAAAAACAAAATGAAAGTCCATATTTGTAGTTCCCCTTGTAGAACATCTGAATTTGTAAAAAACATAGAGACAAGCGTAACTTATCAATTACATATACAGAAACAACAAATACTAAGCACGATATACACTTCGTTTTCTCCGAGCTTCTAGGATCAATCCAGACATAAATCAAGCAAGAAATTAGCAGCTCAAAGAAAAAGATCCAGAGAAACGATCACATAAATAACATATCAAAATGAATAAAAGTAGAAATTAGAAGCTTACGGTTTTGAAGGCGGAGAGAGGAGCAGAAGCGACGTCTCGTCGGCGAAGAGATCTGAGCAACGCGGCGGTCGCCATGGATCGACGGAGGAGGGAGTGTGAATCTGGGGTAGGGTTTAGGGTTTTTGGAAATGGGAGAATAAAATGGGGCAGCCAAAGGTGTGGGGAGAAGGTGGGCTGCGTGGAGGAGGGGTTATGTTATGTTGTAGGCTTAATGAAGCTTCTAGACGCTCGAGACTTTGTGAAGCTTTCATACCCGATCGTTTATTGAAAAAAGTTTTTTATTTCATATATGATTCTAGCGGCATGTATAATAGGTGTTTCTATAACTAGTGTGTCCGGTTAAAGTAACTGGAAGCTAGTATCTAATAGCTATAACTGAAAGCTGTATCTTTTATTTGTATATGTGTTTGACAAAATAGATAGTAGCTGAAGCTGAATAGTGTAAAATGACAAACAAAAACAAATAATAAAAATAATAGGAATTGTAAAACAATTAAAGTGGTATCTAGGTAATTTTGTATATAAAAAACTTCCATCTAGTTATAAATGATACTTCAAAAAGTTTTTTATTTTAGAGAGCTTTGTTAAAAAAAACTTTTAGTTTTTCATCCAAACAAGACTTGTAGATTTTTATTTTAAAATAAAAAGCTACTAGTTCTTCTATTTATGACTTATTTAAGTTTATAAACTAATTACTCAAATAATATGTATTGACAAAAACAACTGAAATGTAGTGATAACAACAATGACAACATCTAATTTCGTAGAATTAGGGTATATTGAAGGTAAGATATAGACTGTCATATTTTTACCGGCAAATAAAATGATTGTTCTTAAAAAATCTCCGGCTCGAAAAAAGCAACTCGCAAAATGCCAAAATTTTTATTTATTTAAATGTTTTTTGTTTGTTTTTAGGCAAATATTTTACAATTATTAATAGAAATAACTCTTTGTTTTGATAAATTTGTGTGTTATGTATGTCACTAATCATATTTTATTTTAGTCTTCTAAATTTTCTCATCATTGTAACAATTATTAATTTTGATATATAATTTTTTTAATTATTTTTCATCTCATATGTAAAAAAACAAAGGTGAAAAAGGAACTAATATAGGACCGTATATATGAATTTATATATATGTGTGTGTAAATATACACAAGTAACAAATATTATGTACCGGAAGAATGATAATTACAGGGATATGTATAAAGAAAAACGTTATATCTTTCTACTTATCCTCTTGAGTATGCATAACACTCGTCTACAAGAAGGCAAGATAGAGATATCTTTTTGAAAATTGGTAGATCATAATTATCATGTGACATTAGTGTGATAAGTCAGATAATATAATAATGGGTTGGTGCAGTGATGCACCATGGTGTGCCATTCATTGTAGGGGGAAGAACCCACACCATTGCCTTATGATGATGGTGAGATTTGATGGTCGACTCGTGTGTATGGTAAGCGATTGTAATCAAATTCTTGTTCTTCTTTTTTACCTTTTATGATCATTTGACAATGGTTTATTTTCTTAACTTTTCTACTCTCCAGACACACTATAAATATAACCTCCATTAACACAAATTATTCACATCACTGTTCTCTTCTTTTCACAATCATATTTATTTATTCTTCAAACTTCATCTAAAATTTTATCTTCAACCATACCAAATAAGGGTGGTTGATTTTGGTTTAATAATAACATTCTTTCATCCGTCTAGCAACACATTAATCCCGCCCAACATATCTTCAAACCGATAACCCCAATCGCAAACTCCATATCTAAGTTTTGGAAATTCTTATACCTAGCAAAAAACCCAAATCACAAATAATGTATCTACGACAATTGCAATGCCAAAGCTCGCTCCTTTCGTATCTCTTTTTGCTGCTCACAAAAAATAACAACCACTTCCACTCCAAGATTTGAAACAAAAACAACCATTTTGACAACAATAATTTCAACAATTTTATAATTCCAATAATAACAACCACCACATGTGTCACCCATAAAACGCATAGCATTGATTTCAACAATAAGGGTGGTTCATTTTGGTTTAATAATACAATGGTGAGCTTGCATTAATTGAATTTCACAAATGACTTCAATTAAATAATTTAAGTGCTTGCCAAACCAAGCTAGTGTCTAAACATGTTGGATCATGGTAAGAACAAACTACAAACTGACTACACCAAGTTTACCAACACTATACAAAATTTTGTATCCAACAAGCACACTGACTACCAATAATGCATTTTGAACTGTCAATAACTCAAACCAATTTTCATCCAACAACTATCCACAAAATTACATCAAGAAAAAAAAAACAGTAAAGATCATCAAACGGGTCGTCTTGATTCAGGTCAGAGACGAAGGTACCCACCTCGTTCTTCAGCAACAGTTCTTTTAAGGAAGGATTTTCGGTTAAGAGACCAGCTTCTTTTTAAAGCTCTTTGCCTTCTCCAAGCACTTATTCGGGTATAAAGAAATGGAAATAAGAAGCATAAGAGCACAAGACCTAAAGTTGCCACACAAACCAACATCACGTTTCTGAAACCGTCTACTAGCTCTGGATCTCTTTGTCCCGTCCAAGGAACACCTCCGACATTCATCCCAAAAACTGTCACGTCATTTTTATCATTCATAAGTCAAAAAAAGATTTGACATAAGAACAAGTTATGGAATTAAAAAATAGTATATATGACTATGATGCCTATTGAAAAAACCTCAAAGAATAAGAGTAGAGGTGGCAAACGGGCGAGAGTCAGGAGTGTCAAAACCGGGTTGAGTTGACCGACAGAATCTTTTTGATCCATTTTTACAAATAGCTATGCATATAATAATCTAGTTTTACTAGATAAAACAGTTAAGGAATCAGTAAGCGTTTAAAATACAACTTGGACGACTTTAACCCATTTGACCCTTTCCGTTTTAGCCTACCATAATTATAGGCTAGCTCGCTATACAAAGGAAGTTTGAACTTTAAGGTCAAACATATTCCTTTTTTATTCATGATTTACATATATCTCATGAAGTTTTACCTTAAAAGAACTCACCTCCAAAGCATCAATACTATAAGCTTACCATGAATATCAAAATATTTCTTGAAACTCGATAGGATAAGCATAAAATATAAACTTAAAAACTAGTTTGTTTGACCTCAAAAGTCAGAGTGTAGAATCTACCTCCAGTGATGATAGACAAAGGAAGAAATATGATGGAGAGGAATGATAGATAGTAAAGTTTTCGGTTGATTTGCTCGGCCTGCCAGCTATCAAGACCAGCCTGAACAGCAGTGACTCGATTAGAGATAAAACCGACATTATCCTTCAATCTTCTCAACCTTTGGATCAACTCTTCAAGTGAATTTACGTCTTCATTTGCAAACCATTCCTTTGTGGAACATTTTTCTTTCACTCGTGGAAACACTTGTTCTCCGTGTGCAATCACCTGCATTCATGAACAAACATGAAACTGCAAGATTTTGACTACGCTTAAAGTTGAATAAAATTTCAATTCTAAATAAGAGTCCATACTTAGGGGGTGTTTGGATGTGTCTATTGAAAGCGAGTATGTGATCTTCAATAATCAAATCAAAATAAGATAGTAAGTTGTAATATAACAGGTTGTAGAAACTAGTGATTGTATGTGTTTATGATGTTGGAAGTTGTAATAATCAGAGATAAACGGATATTTAAGTATTTCATTGAGTCTATTATTTACAGAAAAATTAGCTAAGAAAATGACCATATAGGACACTTCTTTTGAGAAATGAGAGACTGGTTTATGAGATAATAGAGTAAAAGGCACTCATAAAAAGAAGTGGTCATTAGATAATCAGTTACAAAACACAAATTATATTCACAATCACCTGCAAGAGCCGTTGCAAGTCTAGATGCATTTTGGGGAATCTTCTATCATCCAGTAATTGTTTCTTCAAGGAAAAGCCACCTGAAAATATTGAAATTTATGAAACGAGCTTTACTCGATAAACAACAATTATAGCAAAAAAAAAGGTCTTTTTTGTGCTTGAAATTGTGACGTTATCTTCCAAAAGGGACCAAATGTTAGGTTACTCACTTGCCTGATGCATCTTAAATACATCAAAATAGCAAAAAGTAGCAAAATACTAAAGGTATGCAAGAGATATTTACAAGTCTATTACGATAGAGGGAAAGAGACGAAGTTGGAAAAACAAGATTTATAAAAGCTGGAAGGACCTTCTGATATCAAAATCAGGAATAGTAGGAAGTCCTGGTTTAGTATAAGTATAATAAATGTAGGAATTTGTAACAAAGAGACTTTGAAAAAAATTCAGGAACTCAAAAGGAATAAGAAAAAAGACATTGTAAGAGTTGGGTTGAATGTGCATATAAACTGACTCGAGGTCACACGACTAGTTACAAGTGCTCAGGTAAAAGTTATTACAATTATGAATATTTGATAATTAGGATCAATTTATTGGAAAAGCAGGTAAGAAGTTGCTTAAGAATATTAATTATTGTAATTGTAATAAATGTAAAAAGTCCACTATCACTAGCATTAATCAAACTGAATTATGTATCCTGATTCTTCAACTGACAATAATGCATTTCAACAGGGAAAATCTAAACAATCCTAATTAATTCAAAATCTATTTTGTGTAAAAGATGGTTCCTCTGAATCTCTAATCTCCAAACAAGACACAATTTGACTTTTAAGATTAAACGACTAAAGTTCAACTTCAAAACCCGAAAAATGTCAAGAATTTTTAATGAATATGTAAGAAAACCACATATTAACTAGGTAGACAACATTGAATTGACTAATATTGAAAATTTGCTTAGACTGTGTAAAGTCAAAGGCAGCAATTTTCCATATACAAACTAGTAAAAAGTAAAACTTTTCATGAAAGAAAAATTATCCAATCTTCAAGATCATCAATAGTAACATAAAAACTTTACCTTTATCCAAATCAACTTCTACAGAGTCAAGATCAATCTCAAGTTTAGTAACAACATCCTCGAGGTGATCCACATGCGTGTCGACAATATGAACCACCAAATTGGAAACCGATTTAGGAACAGGATTATCCGCCTCTTCAGAATGATTCATTGTCAGCAAGAAATCAAGAACATGTTCCTTAATCACAATCCCATCTTTTCCCCGGGTCCCACTCTGTTTCGCACCCGGGCTCTCCACACTCGGGATCTCAGAAAGCAGGGACTGACCCACAGGAGAGAACCCTAATCTAGGCACCCGACCTAATGACACAGTAATCACAGAATTCTCAGTAACCCTAGCAGCTAACCTAAATGTAAACTTGCTAGTAGGCGGTCCAGGCGAATTAACCCTAAATACAAGTGCCCCATCAACATGCCCACAATATGGTCCATTGCTAATCAACGAAAGAATATCTTGCAGCTTCAATGGTGGGCAAAGAACATCAATTAGGTATTGAGCTGATTGAGAAAGTTTCTGATTTCCTTTCGGGATTTCGACATGATACCAACAGAATTCTTTGCCATTACCCTCTAATAAATCCCATTCTTTATTATAGTAATCCCCTAATCCATCAAATATATATGCTTTTAATCTAACTACACCGGGATAACGTGTTCGAAAGGGGCTTAGGCTCACGTCATTGTTATGAACACGTGAAGATGATTCACCCTCTATTTCATCTACCTCAGTATCCATATTTGGGTCATCTTTACCCATTTCTATTAGAGCTTATTGAACTATCTTGCATGCAGCAGAAATCAAGAAAGAATAAATTCAAATTTCAAGAAAGAAATCCAAGAAAGAATCAATTCAAATTTCAAACACCCAGCTTTAATTTCAGTTGAATTTGAATATCACAAAGATCCAATGAACAAATTGGGGGAAAACAGATAAAACCCTAGACGTCAATGATCTGAATCAATCCCCAAATCTGCTGAGTTGAACCCATCAAACGAATCAAGAAACTAGCGATTTCAAGATGGAAATACACATTCATCGGTTGATTGATCCCTGGTGAAAACAATTGGATTTTAATTAGTATTGAGTCAATCCGAAGTGGATCAAGATTCACCCACAAACCGAAAAAAATGTAATTTTTTTTATAAAAAAAAAGAAAAAAATAAAGATAAACTCCACCTTATTCGAGGCGACTTCTTTCCGTACATGAACAAGGATGACAAATCTAATAAATTTCAAGATTTATGTGTAAATTGGAAGAACGTGTAGTAATTAAAAAAATCATACAATGATACAAGATTCGCAATGAAAACTGAAAGTCAAATTGTGGTACCCAATTTAGAGCAGTTTCCACGAAAGTTCTGCACCTATATTCGAATCAGTCGGGCCAACCTGCTCAAGATTTTTGCATTATTTATTTAAGATATATTTCTAAATCTGTATAGTTATTTATAAGTCAAATTGTTATAATTATTAATAAATTAATAAATAAATATATTGAAATTAGTTATAAATGGCATGAATATGGTGTGAAGTTATGAGACAGATACGCCGTTATCTAGCAAGTCGAATTCGCTTGCAACACGTCGTTGGCGCCTCTTCTTTAAATCAGCTTTTTTAGATTTTTTTTATTATTTTGAAATCTAAAGACTAATCATGTGTTTCAGAGTTTTAGTCTTTTAGATACGCTGGAATTTTTTTTAAGGAGGATGATAACACAGTAATTAAAAAGATAATTTTAGTTTTTGAAAATAATAATTATAACTCATGTATTCATAATTAATTTTTTATATTTTTTATAGTTATATTTTAATTAGTTTTTAACTTTTCATAAATAAAATAACGTTGTCATTTTTTAATAACTAAAAATAATTTTTTTTTATTTTTATCCATGACTCTTATTGCTGTGGTTATCGTTTTTTAAAAATTAAAAAGAAGAAAAAAGAAAGGAAATGATGATGGTTTTAGTTTTTCATATACCTAAGTTTAAAAGAAAAGAAGAGAAGGGTAAGAGTAAAGATTTATTTTGTATTAGAAAACGAGTTATATTACAATAATATCATTATTTTCTAAAATTATTAGTTGTCATTACGAGTAATTTAGTCACTAACAAAAAATCATAAAACTTTTCATTTCTTTTACATCCAAATCTTCACTTTTAAAAATAAAATTTAGGAGAGAAAGTTAACGAAGATTTTCTTCCAAATTAGTTCTTTTCTCACCTTAAAAAACTTCAGAACACAAAATTTTTTAATTCTCATCCCCTTCCTTTAAAATCCTTTATTTTCTTTTCAAATAAAATTCTTGAACACAGTGTAAGGTATAATAATAATTCCATCTCTTTCGATACACATATACATATTTAATATTTAAAAAAAAGGAAAATGATGCATGGTGCTTAAAGCATCTATAATAGGTGTTTTCACACTTAAATCTAAATTATAAAATAACTAACATACCCCTCATTTAAAGTTTTTATGAGTGTGTAAACATGTAATATAAGTGTTGTTAAAAGCATATATCATATTCCTTAAAAAAACAGAATAAAGCTGGTAAAAAGATGAAAAAGAGGCATTTTCTACTTAAGAAGATGAAAGGAGAAGTGACGTGACGATTACGTGAAAAAAAAGATAACAGATGAGAAATGAATGTTTACATCGTCTTAATAAAACTCAAAAACACATCTTTTCGTTTTCTTTCAAATCCTTGTCTTTTATTTATAAACAAAACTAAATCTTATATTAAAGTTTTAAAATATTGACAAGTTAAATTTTTTTTAAAAAAATTATGATCTCACTTCATAGTGGGTCAATTTTTTGTATAGCGTTACTTTTTATGGATGGATATATCTAGAATGCATTTGTCCATTTTCCAATTTTTTATATTAATATTTAATAAATAATACTTGTATTTCTATTAAAATCGTTAGTTTTATAATATATTGTAAATAACATTTTCTATATTCATAGGGTGTTTTCGGCAAGGGATTATAGGGGATTATAGAAGCTTGGGATTCTAGTTTTCATAATCCCCAGCCCTCTAGCCCCGTTCGAGTGTTAAAATCTTGAGGAGATTATTAAAAATATAATTCATCATAAGCCCCCAAAATAAAAGTCTTTTCAAGTAGCTTATGTTTTGGGCTTGAGATTATCAATTAATCAGCCCCGGACACTTTCGCTAAACACACCCATAATATGACAAATTTAACAATAATTTAACTAAGCATCGTACAAAAATTAATAATTATAACAAAACTTTATATTTTGAGTTTTCCAAATATGTCGTACCAAATTATGTCGAAGTTGGTGATGAACAACAATGTTGTGACGTCTTCCAAAGAGGCCGGCCTGCTCATATGTACAAAGGGCCATCAACAAGTCTCAATATAGAAGTCAATACTTTTGGACCTACGTGATTGGATACACTTTAATCGAAGAATGGTTTAGCATGTATAGAACCGTCTTTACAAGATGAAATGAAGTAAGGTCGGAATGTCATGCTAACTAGTTAGGCATGTCACCACTACCTTCCGTTTTTAAGATATCTTATTGATATCTGAACTCAACCACTAAAATCTCCTCCGTACTCGACATAAGTAACATATGGCTTCCTTACTATAAATACCGGTCTCGATGATGAATTATAACAAGACAATATACACTTATCATTGTCAAAATCAAAATAACTAGAAGCACGTTTATCTCTATATATATAGTCTTATATTCATTTATGGGGTGTTTACACGTATGTGTACATGATAATGTACTAATATTTGTCAGAAAGCAGTAACTTTTCTGGTCTACATTATATATGTATTAAGTGGTCATATAACTTTAGCAATTTAGGGGGTGTTTGGTAGAGAGAAAAGAAATTGAGAGAAATGGAAATAGAAATAGGGGAGAAATGAAAATGGAGAGAAATAGAAATGTGTGGAGAATTGAAATTGATTCCCCTGTTTGGTATCATGAAAGAAATGAAACAGAGAAATAGTGGCTCAAGTCGCCAGACGGCGGTTGCGGCGTTGTCCGTCTCGCCGGATGTCGACGATGATGAGTGGAACGCCGGAAACACATCGCAACCGGACATCGATGATGATAAATAGACATTTGCTGCCATTTCTCTCCATTTCTCCATAATTTGAAGAGAAATAAAAATACAAAGGAAGGAGAGAAATGAAAATGGGCGGAGAAACCATTTCTCCTCCCAAAACCATAACCATTTCTCTCAAACAAGAGAAACCAATTCTCCCATTTCTTTTCTCTCTACCAAACACCCCTTTATTATGTAAAGAAGATGTTATCATGATTGATGGGGAGTAATAAATACTATCCATTTATTAGTATGTATATTTTGACTTAAATATTTGTTTCAAATTCAAGGCAAATTTTTTTATATTAGTTATTCTTTAATAATGAGTATTAAATAAATAAAGTAGATTTATTAAATCATTCTTTTTCTTTTTTTTTTGTAAAAAGAACATTTAGGTTTCTTTTTGTTTAATAAATAATTTTATGCTTGTTCCTATTTTTAAGTTCAATGTTTTCTTATGAAAAACTAGAATGGTTTTATAAAAAATTTCAATCATAATTTTTGTGTGTGTAAAGATTAAAAATATTAAATGTTATATCAAAAGTAATACGAAATATGTATAAAATCTGAATCTATTTAAATTAAAACATATAGTGTCCACTTTATATTTAAACATTTAAGTTTAAATGTTAATCTCTATAGTTTATTCATATATATTTTTTCCTGTTGCAACGTGTGAGTGCATTTATCTCGTTAAAATAAAATATAAGGATAACTCTAAAATCCGAAATAAAAGCTAAAACATCAAAAGAAAATGAAAATCGTTAGTTGAAAGTTCATATACTTTGATTTTTCATTCTCTCAAATCACACAATTTGTAAGACCAAACATTCAAAGTTAATTCTTTAATATATAGAGTACTTGGATTCTATAGAGGAGGTCAAGAGTTCTAAGTTCTATGAGGTTTCAATAAGGATTTCCAAGAGATCCTTCTGAAATAGTCACGGGTATAAGCGGCTAAACCACGTACATCTCAACAAAATGCTCAGCACCCCTCGGGTAACCTGAACAAAGAACATCTTATGTTTACCCGTTTAATGTAGAAAGTCTTTTAATAAACAATGCATCCGCTTAGCAGTTTGACATGTAGTCATGCAACCTCATGTAGACATGTAGCAAAAGAAATATGACCCTCAATGTTTCTTGATCGACTTTGACGATGATTTTTACTTCAATTTGGAAATCTGGATAGTTTAGAACTTGCTAATATTAGTCTTGTCTAATTGATGTTGATTAAAAATTTGAGATCATGACCTATGTTAGATGAAAAGTTGCTAGTTGCTACTTGTTAACGATCGGATTCGAGGTGATCGGCCTCCCAATCGGAAATTAAAGAACACAATAAACTGGAGCAATTTTCTCAATATTCCCAAAATGAAATTACAGCCAAATAAATAAAGATACTGCAGTACGTGGACTCCTACTAACTAGCAACTATACTGACTCTAATGTGGAACATGGCCACTTCTTTGACTCCCTAAAAATAGGAACTAACTAACAAACAAAGACTAAGCAATCTGACTCAACATCCACGTGCATGGGATTACCATAGACTCATGCATGGGCTAATAAACAAAAATGCAATAAATGAACCACTATTACTGGATCTGCTCATTCAATTCTTGTACCGGCTCGGAAGCTTGATTTCTCTCTTGGGCCGGCCCAAATGATCTTGTGGTGTATCAAAGCTCACCCCATGTTGGACTGGGTCATTCGTATCAATACCCACCCCATCAGAAACAACCTCGTCCTCGAGGTTTATTTTAAAATCTGGAAATCGAATTTTGAAATCATGTAACTCTTCCCAGGTAGCCTCAGATTCATCCCGACCAATCCACTTGACCAAAACTTGACGATCACCCGTCTGAATTTTTCGGTTGTTCAAGATGATTTCCGGTTCGGGATTGACGATTTCAGCGTTAACTTCCCATGCTAGCGGCACTTCATTTGATACGATGCTACAGTAGCTGGCCTTTAACAGAGAGACGTGAAATACCGGGTGAACTCTCGAAGTCTGAGGCAATTGTAGACGGTAAGCTACAGGTCCAATTCGTTCCAAAATTTTATATGGTCCGTAGAAACGTTTGGCTAGCTTTTGATTCGTGCGGTGTTGAACTGAATGCTGCCTGTAATTTTGAAGGCGTAAAAAAACAAAATCACCAACATTGAATTGTTTGTCGATCCGTTTCTTATTAGCTTGCCTGACCATTCGTTCCCTCGCATGCTGGAGCGCTTCCCGTAAAATTTCAGTGATTCTTTGGTGCTCGATCAGTGAATTGTCGATAGAAGCTGTGGCATTTGTTCCAGGTTTGTAATCGTGAATGGCAGACACATCTTTACCATACAATGCCTTGAATGGTGCCATTTTGATGGACGAGTGGAAAGTTGTGTTGTATGAAAATTCAGCAAGGTACAAGAAGCGAAACCAAGTTCGTGGCTCCTCACACGCAAAAGCTCGTAGGTACGATTCAAGGCATCGGTTAACGACTTCAGTTTGTCCATCGGATTGGGGGTGATAAGCACTAGAGTGATGCAATCGAGTTCCGAGCTGTTTGAAAAGTTGCTTCCAAAAATGGCTTAGGAAAAGGGGGTCTCGATCCGACACGATTGTTTTTGGTAGTCCATGGATTCGGTATATATCATGCAAAAACAATGTAGCTAAGGAAGCAGCATTGAATTTGGTTGACAAGGCTATGAAATGGGCAAATTTCGTGAGACGGTCGACAATAACCCATATCGTGGTTTTGCCGTTCGAAGGTGGAAGGTGGGTGATAAAATCCATTGAAATATCTTCCCATGGGTGTGATGGGATAGGTAATGGTTGCAAAAGGCCGTATGGTTTATGTGTTGGATACTTGATTTCTTGACAAACTGTACAACGATGAACAAAATCAGCAACTTCTTTTTTTAGATTGGACCATGAAAAAACTGCTGCTATGCGTCTTGTTGTTGCGTCAATACCGGCATGTCCCCCAAGTGGTGAACTATGGAATTCCTGCAAAAGAGAAAGTCTCAAAGCTGAGAGGTTAGGAATTATCAGTCTACCATGTTCATATATTAACCCATCACGAATGGAGTGGTTAGGATATGACGATGGGTTGGTGTTGATATCTTGCATGAGTTGTTTGCCATGGTCACTCGTAGTGAAATAACAACGTATTTCATTCAACCAGGTGGCTATTGGAGTAGACAGTGACATAAGAGAAGGATTGTCCGATCGACTTAAAGCATCTGCCACTTTGTTTTCTTTACCGGGCTTGTAATGGAGCTCGAAATCATATCCCAATAATTTTGACACCCATTTATGTTGGTCCGGTGTTTGAATTGTTTGTGTCAAAAGGTTTTTGAGACTATGATGATCGGTGAATACTCGAAACTTTTGACCCAATAGGTATTGACGCCACTTCTTGACGGCTTCGGTGATAGCAAAAAGTTCACGAACATACGTAGAGTTTGACTGCATTCGAGGGCACAACTTTTTGCTAAAGAAGGAAATGGGTTTGTCTTTTTGGGATAAAACCGCTCCGATAGCATTGTTCGACGCATCGGTGGTTATATCAAATGGCTTTGTGAAGTCGGGTAAGGCGAGAGCAAGGAGTGTTGTCATGGCTTCTTTAAGTTTGGTGAATGAACTTTCTGCTGTAGGAGACCATGAAAATTTTGAACTTTTGAGCAGATCAGTGAGAGGGGCAGCTATATGGGCGTAGTGACGGACGAAGCGGCGGTAAAAACCAGTCAAGCCAAGAAAAGCTCGAAGGGTTGTGAGCGATTTAGGTGTTGGCCAATTTTGGATGGTGTGGAGTTTTTCCGGGTCTGCCATAACACCTTCGGAAGAGATGAAATGGCCTAAAAAAGGTATTTTGGTTACTGCAAATATGCATTTCGATGGTTTTGCTTTGAACTGATTTTCTTGCAAAATTTGGAATACAATTTGGAGGTGCTCATAATGGGAATTAAGAGATGAACTATATATTAGAATATCATCAAAAAACACCAAGACAAAACGTCGAAGGAACTTACGAAAAAGGTCGTTCATGGCCGATTGAAATGTTGATGGGGCATTCGTTAGGCCGAATGGCATGACGAGAAATTCGTAGTGACCATCGATTGTTCGAAATGCCGTTTTTGGTATGTCTTGCGGAGCAACACGAATTTGGTGATATCCGGACCTCAAATCGATTTTTGAAAATACTTTGGCACCATGTAGTTCATCAATAAGCTCATCAATGGTTGGTATCGGAAATCGATCACGAATGGTGACTGCGTTCAACGCTCGATAGTCGACACAAAAACGCCATGTGCCATCCTTTTTTCGAACGAGTAATACCGGGGAAGAGAACGGGCTGTGGCTAGGTTGGATGACACCATCTTGAAGCATTTCCGTGATAAGGTCGGTCATGATTTGCTTTTGATAGTGTGGGTAACGGTATGGTTTAACGTTTACCGGTTTGGTGTTGGGAAGGAGTGGTATATGGTGATCATGTTGTCGTGGTGGTGGTAAGGAATGGGGGTTTTCAAAAAGATCTTTATATTGGTGGAGCAGATGGTTGATAGTGGGATCTTGGTGTGTAGGTGGGAGGGTGGTTTGTGTTGGTGATGGTGGTTGGTGGTGAAAGATCATAGTATGGAGAGAAGCCACTGAATTTTTGCGCAGTAAAGCATTAACTGCACTTGAAGAAGCTTGAGATGAGCTTGGTTCCCCACGTAGAGTACAAGTCTTGCCTTTGAATTGAAAGGAGATTTGAGGGATAGAAAAATCAGCATTGATTGGGCCTAGTGAGCTAAGCCAGGCCATCCCAAGTACTATATCGGCACCTTCAACGGGTAAGACATAGAGTGGAACGGAGAAATTGGTTTTGTCAATTTGAAGGTTGGCTTCGGGATAGTATCCATCGCATTGCAAAAACTGTCCATTGCCAATCATGACGGGAAACGGTTGAATGTTGGTTGGTGTTGAGTGAAGTAGTGGTGTGATACGTGGTTGAATGATGTTGTGGGTACTTCCACAGTCGATGAGGGTGGTGACTGGTTGGCCATGTATGTGGGCGGTGACTCGAAGGGCCCGGGGAGATTGAAGACCATAAAACGCTGCATTTGAAAGCGAAAGGAAGTGCGGTTGGTTGCTGAGGTCTGGTTGGTCGATATCTAGATCGGGAGTGTAAGTGATGGGGTTTGAAGTAGTGTCGTCGATGTTTTCTGTGGAGTTGGAATCGTCATTGTCGGCAATTAAAAGGAACTGTGGTGGGTTACATTTGTGGCCGGGGTGATATTTTTCGGGGCAGCGAAAGCACAGTCCGTCGGCTCGGCGTTTTTGAAGGGCGTCTTGAGATAATCGTGTAAAGGGGAGTTTGATTGGGGTTGGTGGAGACGGTTGAAATTGTGGAGTGTTTGGATTTGTAGTAGGTGGTGGTTTAGGAGAAATTGATGGAATGTTGGATGGTGATCGAGTAAAAGGTGGAAAACGGGGGCGGTTGATTGAGAGTTTATCTTCAATCAACTTTGCCAAACCACAAGTTTCATGTAAGGTTTGTGGGTTGTGGAGTGCAATTTCAGATTGGATGTCGGGACGTAAGCCTGAAATGTAACAATTGCGCAAAGTTTCTTGTGATAAGCCTATGACCCGATTACTAATCTTCTCGAATTCAGTTTGGTAGGTGGAGACGCTAGAGGTTTGGCGGAGTTTGAACAAGGCAGCTTGATGGTTTTCGTAGGTTGAGGGGCCGAAACGCAGTTCGAGTGCTCGAACAAAGTCTGGCCAGGTGCCTAAGAGTTGGTTTTGAGCTAGGTGTTTATACCAACTTAAGGCATCCCCCGTAAAGTAGAAGACCGTTAAGGCTAAACGTTGCGGTGGAGGAACCGCGTAGTAGTTGAAATAGTTGTCGGCTTGAAATATCCAATCGAGAGGATTGGTCCCGTCGAATGTGGGTAGAAGTATTTTTGGTGGGCGTGGGTTGTTTGGTGGCGGAGGGGGGTGACCATGTGGGGGAGGTGGTGGGGGTGGGTGACCAGGGGGTGGTGTGGGAGGTGATGGTTGTGTGCCGGAAGAACGAGC
>JAUEJL010056358.1:0-19529 GCA_032274825.1 Drosophyllum lusitanicum | reverse complement strand
CGAAGTCACTTCGAACCACCAATTCGAAGCCTTACTTACGGCCGCAAAGATTGGTCTTTGCGCCTGCAAACATGATTCGAAGGCAATTCGAAGCCACCCTTCTAACTATCAATGCGAAGCAATGCTTACGGAAGATCTTAACTGTCAATAATAGTCTGTAATGGATAGATCTCCAAGAACTGTGTTGTGTAGATCATTATCAAGTTACATTGCCCATAGATCTTTATTGTCTCGAAAAAGGTTCTTCGGACTCATCCAGATTGACAGCGTGTGCGTTGACATTCTTCTTGAGGATCATCTGAAGCAACGAATTCGATATAGTATCGAAGATCCAAAGCTTGACAAAAGAATCAAGCTTTTTCTAGTCTATATTGTTGTCATCTTTTGGCACATTGGTGCCATTAATGTAGCTCAAAATTTCGAAACCAATGCAACAAACAAGTACTTTTTAATGGAAATCGTTTTAGGTATTTTGCTTAAAATATTCATTTCTTGTTCATTTTCTACGATTTCTTATCCAAAAATCCATAATTTCTGTACTTTTTTTTTTGGGTTTTATGTCCAAAACATTATATCTAAGTGATCGTAGTGGAAACAAATGTGTGCAAAGTTTCTTAAAATTACTTTAAAGACTCCATATTTGTGTGCTTCTCTAGACTATTAATTCTCACATGATCGGTCATCATTTTCAATGATCGAAAGCTAGAGTTGATCACAAATGGCTAGCAAGTGGAATCGTTTAGGATCATATTGAAAACATAATCATTTGATTTTACTAGCTAGTGTTTGTTGACATACAATGATCTTATATACAGTTTACGGTATCGTTTTACGTATTATAATTCCCGAGATACATGATATCATAGTTAGATACTTGTATAATATTATAGGGACTACTATAAAATATCATAGATTAAAGTTATAGATTTTATATCCTTTTACTTTATATGTCTACGTATTTTCCTACTCACGGAATCAAGAAACAAGAAGAAAGAGAATTAGTGGTTTCTACACGTCACAACCGTCTAATGAGTATGAGAATAACGTAGAAAGAATATTTAATTGAAGGAAATATAATTTTCCTATATTAAAACGTTATGTCTTCAAATTAGCTTCATTGACTAATCGAAATTTCTTAAATATACATTTTTCAAGAAATTTTTAAATATTTAATTAAGTAAAACATATATAATATTGACTCATAAAAAGTAGATTTATAGAGTGATTTAATAGTTTATAGTCTTTTGGACATATCAATTATTGGTGTGTTAGTAAAAGGGTCACAGGATGCTCTCAAACACGTGCCTACCACCCACTTTTGCAACTCTACCCATATAACCTACACTTAAAGACACAAAAGCATATTAGGAAGCTTCTACAAGGGACCTTGATTTATGATTTATGAAACTACATAGATAAAACCACAAATCACTAGGATAATTACAATCAAACAAGATGATTTATTTATAACATTTTTTTGTTACGTATAACAATCATAAATTTTTTACCCTTACAAAAGTATTTCTTATTTTTTTTAACCACATGTTCACGGGTATTGTGGTCCAATCATACCCTTTTTATTGTGTATGATAAAAAAGTGTATTGTATAAATCATCTCTCCAACCAAAGAGCTTGTAGTCTAACGGTATTGAAAGATGCCGCACTCAAAGAGGTTATGAGTTCAAATCTCATGATGAACAAGTGGATTAGATTTAAGAGTAGATTTAGTAGTTGTGTGTATTTACGGTTCGAAAAAAAGTAGGATAATTACACTCCATAATCTACACGACCCTATGATATTTTCAAATTTTGATAGTGAATCCTGATTGGATATTATTTTTAAAAGGCAAACAAAGTCTTACTAATAAGTTGCGATATCATATGAGTTTTGATTGGATATCATACGATATTGACTCAAGATGATATAATAATTAATAAAAACAACAAAGCTTATGAAACAGTGTGATGGTAACAAATTTTAATTAAATTATCACTAGGTTAAATTGATTTTTTTGTAGCTAAGGTGTTATCTTTTTCTTATATATTAAATAGTCTAGCTCATCTACTGGTTCAAATTGATGGGGTCATATAATTGTGGTATGTTGGTACAGTCGTCAATAAATCCCCCCACCCCCATCTGCCACAATGCCTTAAACTCATGATATTCCAACTCGTCACAAACTATGAGCGAATTTAGAAAGATGACGGTCAATGACTATCAACCTCCCCCGTCATTTTATTTACCAATTGTTAGAATTAAAACGTTTACCACTAAGCCAAAAGGATTCCCTTATAGTCAAAACTCAAGACACTATCTCTTTCTTATATATTGATTAGTCTAGGCTCGCCCACAAGTTCAAATTGATATGGTCATATGATTGCGATATGCTGTAATGATCACGAAACATCGTAACGATATTCTATATTTTATAAATAACGAACAAACTATAGCTTAAAACCGTTATAAAAGTCAAAATTGTGAAGAAAGAATGGTTTCCAATTCCAAGGTGTGCATAATATTATTCCTAGGATTTCCAGAAAGGCAGAAACTATCGGTCCACTTAAACGGCCATCAAGAGGTGTCACCAGTAGCAGTAGGGTCCCAAACATATGTTTGAGAAATATCGATTTGTGTCGGATGGCCCTCATGTTGTGTTATTTTCGTTTCTGTGTAATTTATTTCGATCCGTTTTTTACCCGATTTAATTTCGTATTAATTTCGACTCGAGTTATTTTATATACGCTGTGTTCGGGTCGTGTATCGTGTTTATTCAATTTTTTCATAAAATTAACGCATCCCCAATTTTAGGTAGGTTTGTTAGAAATATTCGTATTCAAACAAGCCAACCAAAATGAGTTCCGGTTAATCAGCTTTTTGTTTTCATTTATTGGTTTTGTTTTAGTCGGATAACCCGGAATTTAATGAGTTCGTGTTTTTTATTTCAAATATTCATATTTGAATGACGGCGAACGTTCGAACGTTAAAAAAAACTAAAAATGGTAATGGACTAATGGGGTATTAGGGAAGTAGGGACTACTTTTTTATGTTAGTTTTTATTTTTAATATTTATTTATCATTTAAAATCGGGTTGAATAGACCAATTATAGGTTAGCGGATCAATCCAAGTTAAACCCCGTCCAGTAATTTTCGTATCATTTTCGTATCAACCCACAATAGTACCGCATATCAATGTGTTTTGACTTTAATGAAAACTTGAATTCTTTGCAAGATCTATATCACTTTGATTATTACATAATCTCACATACCTTCTTGCTTAAGCACAAGCCCTTGTGCAAAAAATTTCATGTATAACATCTTCTTTGAAGCTCCAATAGCAAATGGAGATGAGCAAGAAACCATCTGAACGGACTAAATCACCTAAACCGAGGCTAAATGATCGGTTTGGCCAATTTGAGAAGTGAAATGTGAAACTAGTGGTTTTCGATATGTAAAACCGAGTTTAATGGTTTGATTCATAGTTTTTGTTTGAAAATTATCCCCATAAACTAGACTTAACCAATATATATAATTGTGCTATATATTTGTTATTTTTAAATAATATTTATGTACAAAGTTTTTCAAGTCCATATGAGTATCATATACATTTATGTAATTTGGTAAAAACAAGTAGTTTTCACCCCTCTCATCTCACTTTCTTGTACTTGAGGTTAAAACCCATGAACCCAACATAAACCGAACCGATTTTTGATGGTCTATGTGGTTTGGTTTACTAGTTTAAAGATCCGGTTTGGTTTAATATTTCTTGAAACTGAGCTATGGGTTTAGTTACCTTTTTTTTGACATAATCCGACCAAGCATAACCATGAACACCCAACAACGAACTCGGCCCCAATAGTAGATAGCAAATCAAGAAATACATTTTTGTAGCTTTGACTATTCTTGAATCTAAATCTTGTGTCAAATAAAAGCTTTTAGAACCGACTTATCATACACTTAACATATACTACACATTGTGGAAGTGGGTTTTAGATTCTTTTAAAGGATCATGAACAAATTTTTATGATAATTCTCTTGATTTTTCGAGTTTTTCTAATATTTAGTGGCAAGAGAGAGCAAGATAACATGCAAAAGACATGAACCAAGGAGTATAATGGGCCTATCCAAGATTCAACGTATTAAGGATGTTGGGCCTAATCCGTTTATTTAGTTAATACACTGTCACATGATATTGTGCATTTTGGGATGAAGAATGGAGAACAGCATTACTGAGTAAACGTGCACAAAACGGTCCAACTGGACCGGTTCAACCTGCTTCGGACTAGTCCTCTAGCGGTCCAAGACTGAACAGGTCCTTGAGCCACGGCCCTAGCCAGTCTTGGTTTTTTAGTCGACTTCGGTCCTTCATCCGGTCTTCAGTCCAAACCAGTGCTAAAACGAGTCGATCTAAATTGGTCGACTGAGTGTCCAGTCCTAGCTGGTCCAACACCTGTTCAAACCTGTTTTTTTTTCCTTCCAAATTTCACATATAAATACCCCAAACATCTCTTCCATTTTTCTTTATACCAACACTGTTTATACTCTGTCTACTCTCTACTCTCTAAAACTTTGAACATCTTTTAATTTCGGTTTTACCTTTTGGGAATTATGCACATGTTCAGGTTTATAATTATTCAATTTCGGTTTCAACAATTGGATCAAGTATCTATTTACAACGTCACTTGCATTTTTTATATAAAATTGTTGAAGAAATTTAAACGGAAAATAAACTAGAAAAATTCAAACCCGAAACTTAAAACCAGAAATGTCTAAACCAAAACTTAAAAACCAAACCGAAATGTCTAAACATAACTGGAAAATATTCAAACGAAAACCGGACAGGTTTGGACCGAAGTCAGACTAGTCCGGACAACGAGTAGTCCAAAAAAAACAAACCGTCCAAAGACCTAATGGTCTTATGCAAAGACTAAACAGTCGAGGACCACACATGCCAGGATTTTGTTAAACCTCTACGGCATAAAGTAAGTTTCAACTTGCTCAAATTATTTAAATAGTATTCTCTAGATTTTTCATTTTAGTAGAGAAAGCAATGGAAAGTAAGGAAACATTTTATAACTTTTCGTAATGACAAACTATTCTTACTTGACTTAGTTTTTTAAAATTATCAAGTAACCCAGTTGGAGATAGTTTGTGAGCTACTCGAAATCTATTTGGAAAAAATTCAAAATTGGCTCAATTCAAGTCAAGTCGAGATCAAGCTCATTCTTCTCAAGTAGACAGTTGAGCCAAGTTCAAGTTGTAAAGTACAAAGCTCACAAGCCTTATCGAGTTTGTGTTATTTTACATTTTTACCCTTTTAATATGAGTATCTACATCAACATCATAATTTCTACTCGAGTCAAGTTAAACTTAGCTCAAAAGTATTAGGTCGAGCTCGAAAGTATAAATTCGAGTAATACTAGCATTGATTAATATTTTATTAAGATGCTAATTTTGGTAAGCAAGCCGAGCCGAGCTTAATAGTATAGCTTAGTTTATCGAGTTCGAGCTCTGGCTTGGAAATTAAGGCTCAACCAAGCTCGAGTTCAATTTCGAGCTTTGTGTTTTCTAATCGAGTTGAGGTCAGGTTTGTCACTATGTCGACTTGACTCGGCTCGATTACAACCCTTCTCCCCCTTTCCTCTTTTTAGATTCAAGGAGAAACTAACCGGTAGCAATTTTATTAAGCTTCGATTTTCAACAACTTTATCACTTGTTCAGAGTTATATAACCCGGGCCCATTTGACCAGTTACCTAACCCTCCTACAAACTCTCTTTCGCCGCCTACAAGGCTACAATTCATAAAAATTTGTCTAATAAATAATATTCTCTTTGTAAACTACAAACAACACAACTCTGTATTCTCAGAATTTATTCATAACCTGGAAATGATCAAGACTCACATTGATACTATTAGCCCAAGAAGAGTGAGGAATTAAGAAAATCACAATAGTGATTTGCTACAAGATTATAACTAACCAGCCCAATCTATCCTAGAACCAGTTCAACCCAGCTTTGTAAGCCAAGACCATATAAGACCTGGACCCTAGGACTAAGGACCAAAACCCGGTTAGTTTGTTATAACTATTATATACCCTACAGAATAACATACTCGTTAACTTGCAAAAACAACATGACTGACAAAATGTCACGGGATTGAAAAAACGTTGTGAAAAACATCAAGTCTTAGTATATTATTGCAAAAACGACTACATACAACCAACATTCACAAACCGACACCGATATGTGAACCCAATTTCAACAAATTCAAACAGTAATCTGAAAACAAAAATAAGTCAAATATCTGGATATTAAATCCCAGGCATATTCAATAGTAAAATACTATAATACCATCATACCTTTCATGACTTCAAGAAACTTTATGCTCGAATCCTTGACATGTTTAAAAGAGAACCTGAAACCGAACTCGAACCTCCAGAAACTAAATCCATAACGAACTCTACTCTACAGATTAATGTGGTGGGCTTCCCTGCATAAAACATCAGCTACGAGACAAAATCTTCCACTCTACTCGGAAATCGAGACATTTTTAACTGCAGAAGTCAGATCATGAATCAATATCAAAATATTGAAAAATTGTAATTATGACCCAATATAGCGGACTTCTGTTTCAAAAGTGCACATCGTACCCTAAAGTTACAAAATCTGCATAAAGAACTGCTAAGAATTTTCTGGTTGAATCAGTGATGAGAGAGAAACACTTCCGTATTATGGGTGCTATCCAGTAGAGGTGGCATTTACTTATGACTGGGTTGATCCAGGTTATGTTTTATCCTAATGGTTCAAGCAGGTAAAACAAAAAAAATAGATTAAATGGAAACAGGCCAAACGGGCTGAAAGTCACAACGAGTGTATATTAGTTTAGAGCACCTCCAGATTCATTTCATTCAAAGTAGTAACATACAAAGTGTTAAAGGTCAAACTAACCCGACCCACTTTAATACCAAAAAGTACCCATGTTGACCTACGCATATTCCCACCTCTATCATCAAGTCAATCTCATGTTTGTACTTCAAAAGTAGGATCAAAATATTGTTTCCCTGTTCTCTGAACCATTAAAAAAATCAGCAGTGACATCGCTTATGCGAATTATAAATTGTCTTAGAAAATTTTGCTAGAACTAAAGGTAACTTGTTCATACTTCATTAACAATATACTTGGGATTTTGCTGTTTACTAGATATATTAATGACATCCTAAACTACATAATGTTTATAAAAAGAGTGTTCTACCTATCAGAACGGAAGTGTTCAGCATTCGAATGTAAATCCTACAACATATGCCTCTCATAGTAGAAAATTTTAGTTATTTAAAAGTGTCAACATATTCTATTAACTTGGGATCTAAAAATAATAAATTTTCTAAAAAGATTGTGACAAGTTTACAATTTAGTTTTTCACACAAGAATTAAGAGAACCCAAACCATTAAAGTGGCTGATCAGTTGTCAGTATGAAACCTGAAAATCTGAGACATGGGTGTTTCAACTTGTATTAAATAATCTTTATATGTTACTGATTTTCAGGGTCAACCATCCACATTTTAATTTTACATAAAACTAAATGGAATTCTTGGGTTGTGTCCCGGGTTCAGAACTATTTATTAAATGAGTAACAAGTAGTTCTATTCTATTAGGAATATTTCTGAAATCTTTTGTCGATATTTATGAAACTAACTTAAGTTCATAAAATAAACATAATAAATTATACTTTTCATAGTTACATTTATAAAGAGACAAAAGGTAGAGATATAGATGCAGATCAAGTGTGGAATGAAGGCATAAAGTATCAAGGTGACCCAAAAAGGCTAAAGGTTAACATAATCAGCCATAAATTGTTTTACAAGCAAATCAATATACACATGATAATTTTTAAAGCACTCCACAAACTAAAATACACCAGAAATATGAATCAGCATCGTTACAGGACAACATATGTACAACACAGCACACTAAAATAAGCACAAAAGTTTCTATGTTTTCTATAAACATTAAACTATTGAAATTGGCAAAAAGTTCCTACCCAACTTTCATTTGTTGTTGGGGGAAGAAAAGGGAACAGAGTCAACTCGCATAGAAGCTCAATAAGCTTTAAAAAGAAACTTCGAGAAAGAGAGCACAGAGTAAGCATTGACAAAAAAAAATTGTTTCCTGCCTTTGAAAATTGCAAAATCTTCCTGTTTTAGTATTCCCCATGAGATTTAGATCACTTCCATGTTGGCATTTTTTACACGAACAAGATTGATGAAATTGATTTGAATCCACAATTTATATATTTCTATGTTTCTCCAAAAGAGAATCAAGTAATTACAATCATGCACTAACCAAAAAAACTCAGTAGCATACAGCAGTTTCTAGCAAATACAAAGATTACACGAGTAACAGCTAAAAGACTTGAATTATAGTTGCAAACACAAACCGACAAAAATATGCCGATAAAAGGAAAAATATATATAAATATTACAGGTAGAAAGTGGATGCTTTAAGAATTTCAAAAGATTCATCTTATCAACTGCTTCAAACAAAGATATCACAAAGGATCAACAACAAAACCATAGTTTTTATTAGAGGTTTTCTAGCAAACCATCACATACTATTGATGTATCCAAAAAGAAAACTATAAACATAAGCTTCATCATGAAAACAGCAGCATGGGAACGACCCAATATAACTAAACAAACCAAGCAGATTAGCCCAGAAAACAGTTAAAAGTAAATCAAGCTAGAGAAAGAGGATTACCCAAACAACTGAGACAGGCAAGACTTTAAAAGAAATTTTCTTAAATCATCTGATCTGTGCCGGAGAACATAGTAAACCCGAAGCATCTGATCCAACCACCGCAAGGTCACAAACAGTACAAAGCTTTCCTTCCTGGGAAAGAACAAAGTGTGAATTGCAGTATGGGCATAATACATCCTTCTGTCCCCTGTATATAGGAACATAAGTTGCCCCACAAATGACAAATGGATTTCTGAAGTCATAATTCAATTGTGTGGAATCTTTCATGTTCCTCTCAGCAGCCTGCATAACAGAACGGGCAGTTTTTGTTTGGTTTTCTGCAGTTGGGTTGGTCTCCAAAAGCCTCCTTGCAAAGTTTGATGCAGTGATTAGATTACCAGCCTTGTAACACACAGTCATAGCATTCATCAAGGCAAGTCTCAAGTGTGGTAGCTGAAGGTTGCAGTGAGTGAAGTATGCTGCCAGTTCTTGTTGACGGACAGGGTTGTCTTTTAATTCTCTTCTTTTAAGTTCCATTTGTAACCCCAGAACATACTCTTTCACAATAATAATTAATTCTTTAACTTCATCCACTTCTCTTCTTGACTCAACAACAATTAGGGGAATGGTATGGAGAATACCCAGAAAAAGGCGCAATGCTTCAGTAAACTTCCCTGTGGTGGTGGCTTTGTAACCAGCCTTGAGTTTCTCTTCTAACTGAGAGAAAGTGAATACGAGTGCAGGTGGGGCCCGGACATTAGGAGTTGCTGACTCACTCCAACCCCTTTCAATGGCAAAGGAGATCAATGGAGCGGATGAGAAAGCACGCAAGTAAGAATGACTTCCCATGTGAAGATCAATAAACAAAGATTTCAACGGTGTGAAATTCTTTATTCCGAGCTGGCGGCTCAGTAACCGCATGGCAGTGTCAAAGTTTCCAGCTGCTGCATGTTCAGCAGCAAGAGATGATTTCTGCACCCAAATCTGGCTGACTGGCATACCAGCAGTAGGTGCCACAAATACAGAAGAACGAGTAGTGGTGGCTTTTGGGGTTTCAATCTCGGGAGGAAGTTCAAGATCTTCAAGATCCCAGCCTCCCTCTTCATTATCTTCATGTGCTTCTTCATCATCCAGAACCATGCTGATGTCACCATTCTGAATATTCTCTACATCTACAATATCCAAATCCTCACCCCAATCAGCATCAGCAGCATCCTCATACTCTTCATTTCCACCTTTTCCAACATTATCAAGACCACCCTCAAAGATCCCTTTCATAACCCTTAGTAATGGCCAGTCTCCACCACATAAAACAGGAGTTGGGGGGATCAAAAGAGAACTAGACTTACCACTAGGCAAAGAAGGAACATTACCTTCAAGTTTATCAGCAAGATCATCAGCAACATCATTCAACCCATGGGTTTTAGCTGTAGCGTATGCTAGTGGTAGATGACCAGCATTCACCAAAATCTTAATTCGTTCTTGAACATCACCCAAGTACAGAGCGTTATGAAACTGCCCCATAACATCATTTTTAACCTCAGCAATTTTCATCATTTTTGACAACTTATCCAGGTTTCCTGTTATCAGATACAAGAAAGATAGCCTCTCAAAGTTTTTCGTCCTCTGGTATGCATATTCAACGATACCAGAATTCCCCTGCCGAAGAGCCTCAACACCCAACCTATACCAGTGGTCTTTCTCATCAATCTCTTTAGCAGAAGCAACGGCTATCTGAATATTTCCACTTTCAAGTGCTAAATTGAAGCGAGTTCTCTCATCTTTCACAAAATGAAGAGCAACGTCCGGAAAACCTTTTTGCTGGAGATATGCAATCATGGCTTGCCCGCATAGCTCTGAGTTTCTTATCATACTCATCACATGATCGTATCTCTTTTTCAACAGAGACAGCTTAAATATATATTCAGTGGAATCAATGATTATGGGGCGGTTTTTTCCATCACGGTCCAAACAAAAGATTGTGTTTCCAAATATTTTTGTGATGTAAACCGGAACATCAAGGGTTTTAATTATTCCACTGTCACCATTAGGTAGGCAGTATTTAATATGGGTTAGGGTTGTGTATATGAACACACCGTTATCATCCCATGAACCACTCTTGACTCTGATCGTCTCATGAAGGGTGCACCGGTGAACAAGTTTTTTATCAGCTATAATTATTGAATGTTTGCTAAGCAAAGCAACGCTCTCCATATCATTTGACCAAACAACATACCTTACAAAAGAAGTTTGAAGGTCCCCAAGAACCAATCGCTGTTGAAGGTCAAAGATGAAAACTCGATCCTCTGCCCTGCATAGCAAGTTACCCGTACCGGCATAGAATATAGCATCAGCGGCAACAGGAAGGGCACTCTTCTTTACGATCTCGTTTTTTAAATTTTTTACTAATACTTGATTGGTGCTCTTTTCAAGGACTGCAAATCTATTTCGAGCCACAAAAACTGCTGACCCACCAACACCTCGTTTTGCCTCTTGAACTGTATCACCTCTAGTATGACTCTCTTTAGGTACGATATAGAGTTCATAAGATCCACCATCTACATCTGAACATATTAGAATCGCGTTTTCGGTAGGGCTATAAGAGAGGGTTCTAGGACCTTGGTTTAAGCTGACGGAACCAGGCCTACGGATTGGTAGAATTTGAGTGTCTTTCTGAGACGAGTACTCATAAAACCGTAGAAAACGATCTTTCACAAAGTACAAGGAATCACCACTAACGGAGAAAGCAGGACGTTCTCTTTCTAACTTGAAAACAATCATGCCGCTGTCATGACCAGCCGCCAGAAGGTTCATCTCAGGATGACACCCAAGAATCCAGAACCTGTCATGCTCCCGACGGAAAGTTTGAAGACCAGTCCTTTTTGTAGCATCCCAAACACGAATACTTTTATCCTCTGAGTTTGATACTATAATGTCTTGTCTCGCATGGAAAAGAACACATGATACATTATTCATGTGACCTCTCAATGTGTCTACTTCCCAAGCTTTTGTATCTGAAATACAAAGTTTGTAAGTTAGTTTAACAAAAATATTCTGTGGTATCTTGGTAATAATGTACGGGCAAAAGAACAGATGAAAACTTCATCAAGGGTTTTCACACCTAAAGCAGAGAAAGAAGTGAACTAGCATGTTAATAATGGCAGTTCCAAGAATGAGAAACACCAACATGACATTTAAGAGCAAGCACTGAAACATAAAGCTTTGAAATACGTCTCATTCCTCACCATGGTAAAGTATATCAAAAGATTTTATGAGAAGCCAGTATAATACCTACCGAGCTTCATGCAATTATCTAATTTGTCCTCTACAATTTCTCTCCCACATACATTTTTCACCTTTTTTTTTTTTTGCTAGCAGTTTAAGTTTCTTATTTGCTACCATAAAGTTACAAAGCATGCAGATTAACTAAGCCATTAGTATGATTTCCTTTGATTCATGAAGCAAGCATTGTGAATAATATCAGTGATTGAGAAGACTCCTAAGTCCTATCTGATTTGCATGTGGATTGTTACACTTGAATCACATTATATGTTCTATAAAATTCACTTTAGTTTTCTTCCCTTATTCGATTTGTTTTTTGTGGATTGCGTATCTCTGAAAACATTCAGTGCTAATTTCAGACGGTCAACAAGAGCGAAAAACTGAAAACATTCAGTGCTAAATTTCAAACAGTCAACAAGTTGATACATTGATATCTCTGAAGATATTTGAACTGGCAACCTAAATGGTCTACATACTAGCTGACACCAGTGAGCCAAAGGCTGCTTGGTGGCACAAGAAAGTTTACTAATAGTTTCTTACTTTCTTATGAAGCGTATGCAACCTTATTGACAGGCCACCAAACTGCAGATATTGAACAGATATGAAAATTTGAGGAACAACTAACAAGATAAAATTAGCCAAGGGATAAGGAAAGAACAAATCAACAGACACCATCCAATCCTATGCTTCTCAATTGTTTGTTTTACCTTTCTCATTCTTCTAGATGATCAGAAATGATTTAATCATAAGTAAAAAATTTCCAACTTTATCAGGTCATATGAGATCAAGAATAACCATAGTTGCTTAACAAATGCACGCATTGCAAACTACCCGTTGCCTTCTTTCTCATACAAGCCAAGGTGACACAGCTTATCTTAAGGGACATATTGCATGATCAACAAAAAGATGGGGAAAAAAGATATTGAAACACATACCATTCATTCGCCAAATCTTCACTTGGCGATCATCAGCTCCTGAAACAATGAGAGGGAGAGTCGGATGGAATGATGCCCAATTGACACCTCGATCATGACCCTCCAAGACATACTTCACAACAGCATCAACCCCTCCAAAGAAATCTGTGTTCATCTGACTCAGCCGAAGTATATCATCAGCAGGGGAAACTGTTTTCTTCTTCAGGGCACCAATATCCCAAACTCGAACAGTCTGATCTAATGATGCTGATACCACAAGGTCCTCCTTTGGATGGAACAAAGCACACATTACATAATGGTTGTGTCCAGTCAAAACAGATATACAAGTACGAGATTGCCAATTCCATATCCGAATAGTTTGATCATCACTTGCACTAACAATCCAGGGGTTCTCATGGTGAAACTGAACTGTCCGAATGTAATCAAGATGGCCAAGTAGCGTAAACAAACACCGATGCAGTTTGTAGTTCCATACTTTGATCTTGTAATCATCTCCTGCGTGTATGTTTACAGTTTACACATTTAAATCAAAAGGAATTCCTAAATAGTCTTACATACATATATAAAGGCTTCAAACTAACCAATATGAAGATGACATAAGCATGTATATGTATGAACAGAGAACAAAATATTTCAGATTTCTAAGAAAGCTTAACTTCCACTAAAAGGATCACTTGGTTATATACATTGCATCAAACCGGTCCAGATCCAAATCATTTCCATGTTTTTTCAGATTTTGAACATTGTTTCAAAAAATATATATATACACGTTCCACAGAAAATGTATGAGGGTGATTGTTCTGATCATTGTTACAATAGCACAAAGTCAGAAACTTAAAGACTAAGATGTACGAATCAGATAAGTCTCACTAAAAGTCTTTGAATTTGTTAAAGAGAGATAAGGCACACAAAAAAGAAGCTTCAAAGCCCAATCATCATTGATGCACATAATATCCAGAATAGATAAGCTAAGGAATAAAATAAAAAAAACGAACTTAAATTCGTGTGCATTTCAAGTATGTGAATGCAATATGAATCTAACAAACCTCCAGAAACGAAAAGAGGCTGTGATTGATGAAAGTGCACGCCACGAACGGGGCCATCATGCTCATCAAATCGATCAATGAGAGTGCCCATCCGGTAATCCCATAGCTGGATCACACCACTATGAAGGCTAGCCAAGATCCATGGTCTCTTGCTGTGAAAACTCAAACCTTTCACTCTATTACTCTTGGTCTCAAACTTCGTCAACATCTTCGCTCCTTCCCGTTCCCAACCTATAAATCAATCAACCAGATCACGTAACTCGCGATTCAATCATATCACACATTCACAAAAAACATTTAAAAAAAACCTAGATTTTGATTGAGCGTGATAATTACCTAGATCTGAGAAACAAAAGCCCTAAATTCTAGAATTGATTCGATGGATGGATCTGATGTGGAGATTAATGAGTAGTAGATTTGTGATGAGACGGCATTTGATTTGGGGGAGGCAGATGCAGAGAGAGATGCTGGGGATGGAATTGGATCCAGTGTGAGTTAAAACACAGTGTTAGATCTGAGGACCAGTTTTGTAAATAAAGATTACGAGGACATGACACATTTGTAAAAACTCATTTTAACTGTCTGAAAATGAAAAATAAAGGTAAAACCCAATGTCGTACGAGAAAAACCGTATCCATTACGCATCTAATTTGTTTCTAATTTTTATTAAGTTATTAAATTATTAAATTTGTGGCTGTAAGCGAACCGAACGGGGCTTGCTCGTGTTCGTTCGTTTAACTTTAGCTGAACAAATAAACGAACAGAAACGGATAAACGAACAGATTTATGTGTTCGTGTTCGTTCGTTTAACTTTAGTCGAACAAATGAACGAACACGAACGATAAACAAACGAGCTTTTGTGTTCGATTGTTTAAAAAACTGGTTAGTTCGTGTACATTTTTGTTCATTCATTTAAATGATAAACAAACATAAATGAATGGCATACACTATATTGCGAATCCAACATTATTAAATACAAATAAACACTATATATAAACACACACATATAATATGTGTGTGTATATAAAATATAAATAAACATAAACGAACAGATAACCGAACGTTCATGAACATAAATGAACGAACGAGAGCTCTGTTCGTGTTCGTTCATTTAATTACACGAACGGAAAATCTTGTTCGTGTCCGCTCGTTTATTAAACAAACGAACATAAACGAACTTTCCACCGAACGATTTCACGAACGGTTCATAAAAATTCTGTTCGTTTACAGCCCTAATAAAATTAAAGTATTTGATTTAATATTTTAATTTTTATTATAAAATTTTAACATTGTTATTTTACCTCTCGTATTAAACCAAATTAAACTACTTGTTGGTTGTGCGGGTAAGTTTTTAACTTTTTATAATATATTTGTATAATTGTTGGTGATCAATGTAATTTATAAATCTAAATTATATAATACATGTATTATTATATATTTTTGTGTAATGTGAGGTGATTTTGAAATTAGATTATGAATAAACATGTATGAAGTCGTAATTTTTTTAAATTCTAAAAGATTATTAAAAAGACCATTTAGCTTAAAACATTGATAATTCATTATAATTGCATTTTTCGATTTTATTCTTCGGTGAAAATTTTGACTGTAATGGATTTAACCGAAATCATTTTTGAACCACTAATGCTAGAGGTGTCCAAAATTATATTATATAGGATGTAATGTTAGTTTACTTTTATGTGTTTTTATAAAGAACTTTTTATTTTTCTTGCATGTTCTTTATGTACCGTTTTTTGATATGTAATTTTTTGTATTTTTTTATTTTTTTTATGCTCGTACGTATCATTCTATATATCAGCATTGCAAATGTATACAACATAAAAAAATCAAATTATACCCTGCCTAAATCCAAATAAATAAGTTCAACCCGAGATGTAAATATTATTGATTTATCTCTTATTGCAACATCAAACTTAACTAAATGTATTTTCGGAGTATCTGTTAATCTCAGATTGAGTATGCAACAACAAATATTTGTAGAATGAGGGGTTGAATACAAATTTTAGCTTTTTAAAATTAAAGACGCACGGTTATACTTTTATATAATTCTTATTGATATGAATCAAGAATTACATGTACTAGAAGCGAAAATTCTAAGTACAATAAAAGGTGGCAACTAATTTGTCTAACAAATACACAAGCTATTTCTAAACAACTAATGTAATGAAAGTTCAGCACATGAACGAGTTTGATTCTACACAAAAAATGATAACTCTAAAAACTTGTACTTGCTAGAAAGCTTGAACTTGCTTCTAAAAGATTTCTTTAAGAGCAGTGTAGTTCTCAACGTATGAGGTGATTTGCATATCCAACATGCAATGGTATATATAGAAGTCTTTGGCAACTGGTTGGCAAAGAGGAAGGAGACAAAAAAGACTAAGGAAAATAATATTTTAATTGTAAAGTTAGTGGGTGAAAATTAAACTTACTTTAATCAAGGATTGAATAAAGTAAATGTATTTTTCTGAAAAAGTGCAACCTACTCACAATATAAAATATTGAATCTCATACATTTTGCCTTGAAAGTTTAAATTTCTCTTTCCATGATTGTACTTTTATCGACAGTCATGCTTCTTTCAGATTTGACCTTACTAAGTATAAAGTTGACAACCATGCTTAGTTGTTGAAACAAATCTTCGAGATCTTCTTCTTCTAAAGTATCTTTCTCCTTTTTCAGATGATAAGATCAATCATTTTTGTCTCGTACTTGATCCAAAAAGTTTTTAAACTTTTACAAATAAAGATCTAAAGACATAATAGAACAACACATGTTCTACCTTTGACGTAAGAAGAAATACAAAGTAAACAGTGAGCTGATATAACATTTTTCACGACTCAGCTGACAAAATGTACTAAACTGCAACTATAAGTTTGCTCAACCTAAGAGAAGGATGATCATATGATCCAAAACAAGGACTCAGTTGATAACATATGCTCAGTTGATCATAGAAATGCTCAGCTAACCAACTGTTAAACTTACGTGAGGTGTAAGCTAATCAACCTAGATGATCAGTAAATCAAAGATGCTCAGCTGATCATTCAGAGTGATAAGCTTACAGAAATCAATGACTTGTGTGGTAAAGTTTACTTAGCTGATGTGAGATGACCTTAGCTAATCAAATAGTTGGCTCAGCTGATCAAAGTTACTCCTTAGCGGATCAAAGTAATCCCTCAGCTGATGGTTATAAGCGCTCAGCTGATCAAAGTTGATGGTCTTCTACACTTGGTGTTTTTTTCTCAGTTGTTGTCCTTCGGCTGATACTTAGTACTTAACTGCGGATACTTCATAATTAGAGAATTCTTCAAGTCTGATTCAAACAATACATGTCTGAAAACATTCTAAGTCATACTGAATGTATGATTTTGTTATCATCAAATCCTATGTATTTCAATAAACAGATTTGATTATTGGGATGAAGTGAGTATCTCCCCAGCAGTATCATACACAATTAACTTAATCAGACTACCCATGTTAATAAGTGAAGTATAGTTAATAAGTAAAAAACATTTATCATAATAAAATATATACAACTGTCAGAGATATAACAACAAAATGCATATGTGATCAATATAACACGAGTGTTAACTTACTTTCATCTTTCGAGAATAGCTCACAACCACCATAATGACGTATTCAACCCTCTCCAGTAATTTTGACCACGACATCTAAAAACATTATCCTTAATAGCAAATGTAATATATAACTATTATATTATTTATATGAGGAGTTAATAACATTTTTAGTCCATATGGTTTGCTAGTTTTTACGGGTTTGGTCCTTAACTTTTTTATTTTTATGGTTTTGTTCCCTAAATAACCAAACCTTCTTCACCTTTGGTCTCTAGCCTTAGACAATTTTAACTAGATTCAGTTAATCCCCTATTCTCTCTTCTTTATTTATCTTCTTTGCTTACGACCTAAAAAGGAGGTCGACATTAAGAAATCAAAATTTGAAAGTGGTGATTTGTTCGTGTGGCTACTCGACTGTGATACGTACCTCATAGACATCATCAAGGTAGGCGATTCTACTATTGTAGAGAGAGTTGTGGATTTGTTAAATGGGTGGATGGACCGGTGTGTGCAAGATCAAAGGAAGTAATCCTAGCTTTGTTGAAATCAATGAACAATCTTGAAGAGAAAGTGAAGACCAAGACTTTAAAGAACAAGAGATTGAAAGTTTATCTTGTTTTAAGTTAAGTATTGTTTAGATATACGTATATGCTTAAATTAATATAAGTTTACTTTTATGCAATGGTACCATGAAGTATTCTACTAACCGACTTATTGAATGTAGTCAGAGTTTTGGTTGAAACAATTTGGGGGTAAGTAGTTGTAGTAAATAAGAGGTAAATAAGTTATTTATATATGTCAAAATCCACATTGACTATTTGATGGTAAACACATCATTAATTGATGTAACGACCCGATTTTATGGATAATAATTTTATATTATTTAGACAAGGAAAGGAATAGAATTTATGGTGTTTGAATATTAAAGGAAATAATAATTTATTGAGTTGTATTATTGAAGAAAGGAAATTAAATTGAAAAACAAGAAAATAAGTTCTGAGAAGATCGCGAGGCGATGCATGGACGGTCGCGACGTGATGCGTTGGGCGGCAGAATTCACGTGAGGTTGCATGTGTTAGGAACGTTGCGTGTGTCAGGGATCGCGACGCGACGCGTCCATTTCAAGGCCTGTATATATGGTTGCATTTCAGTCGATTTTAAGGAGTTCTTGTGCATTAGTAACATTACTCTGCCCCATTTTGAGAGTGATTATAAGCCTAGAGAGTGTGTGTTAGTGTCGGGGCTTGGTAGGTGCATGTATTCAAGGTTCGAAAGGTGCGGTGATACCATTTCAAGCTAAGATCCAACTATGGGTTCGTTTGGGTAATCTTGAGAGGTAACTATTACTATCCCTATGTTTATATCTCGGTCGTATAGCATAGGTATCGCATGCATGTCGGTTTAGATGGAGTATTGTGACAATCGTGATGCAACAGCCGTTAGGTAGGAACTTGCATGTTCGTGCTTTATGTAGATTAAGCAAGTTTAGACTTGCTTCGGACCTATAGATTGTTCTCCAATCTAGTAGCCTTTGTAGGCATATTTAGGACGTTTAAGATCGGGATTTGGCGAAACCAGAGTGACAAGTGTCAAATCGTTATTTGAGTGGATCGACTTATCTGGACTGGGATGAGTTAAGTTATTTTACAAAACCGAGCACGGAGACTAAATCGATTTTCAAAAGTATTAACGATTTTTAAGATGATATATATATGGATGACTATGATTGACTAAATGATCTTTTATGAATGCATCCTAAATATTTAGTGATGATATACAACTAATTTATATGATGGTTGTGGCGCATGCATGTATACTTATAAGCAATGTTGCAGAACTAGCTAGGCGGGAGCTGGGCGGAATGCGGGGAGTAGTGAGTACTCGGCCTAGGCGGGGAGTAGTGAGTACTCGGCCTAGGCGGGGAGTACTCGGATTGAAAATTATTT
>JAUEJL010056347.1:0-19531 GCA_032274825.1 Drosophyllum lusitanicum | reverse complement strand
TGAAAAACATCTCGAGAAAAAGTGAATAAAATAAGAAAACATTCAAATCCTTAAAGGCAGAATGCTGCTTCAGCCTTCATTGTTTATTGTGATGTTATATTGGGTATTTAATTTTATTTGGGGGTGAACTTAATAAAAAGTTAGCCAACTTAGCTTATAATATACAATGTCTGTAGGCTAATTAGGGGGGCCAAGCACCCTTCAGCCCCTTTTGTCTCCGCCACTGCAAATAATATCATATTTTTATGTTCTCCATTACAACTTTCCATTTTAGCATAGATTTTAGATCAGCTTAAATCTATTTGAACAGTTTATAACTAAATTTATCTATTGTAATGTGATTTATTTGAGTGTATGAACTAAATTAAACACTCTAATTGATTAATCTGATATGTAAGATGGAAATAGTCCAAACAGTAGCATAATATTGCATTATAATTTAACTCATATGATGTATGTGAATGTATGACTTGTATTAAAAACTATAATTAATTAATATAATATGGCTAGTATATGAGAGGGAAAGGGCCCATAATAAGCATAGCGCTTGTAATTTGAACCATTTGTATGTCTAAATGCATCCCTTATCTTCTAATTCTAATAAACAAGTAACTATATGGACACGTGTCATTTTCTATACCACTTCCTTTTTATTTTCCCGCTTGCTGCCTACCTTCGTCAAGCTTCCACGTGTCCCTTTTCTCTCCCGCCCGCTATGACGCACTAGGTTTTCTAATTTTAGTACTTCGGTTCCCATTTTTGTCCTCTTGTTCAGGTACTCTTCCTGGAAGTAGCCGAGAAGACCTCAACACTCTCTATTTCAGATTTCTGCTTTCTATCTCAACAAGGGGTGACATCTTCGATCTATAGGTTTTGTTTTTTATTACCATAATATACTTGTATACATATGGTAATCATCAACCATATATCTCTAAATCTTCGATAATCACTAGATGAAATCCAACCTGTTTAACACAAAATTGATCAAGTTTGTCTTCTTCCTACAAGATGTCATCGTCAATATTCGGTCGGTATTCAATTACAATAACTTCAATTAAATTGCTTCTTTGATTGAATTGAAATATGTGATTTCATTTTATTCAATTGATTGATGATTTTATTCCTGAGCTCGTACGTAAATTACGTTTTTTTTACTGTAATCTATTCTGTTATACCGATTGATTGATGATTTTATTGTTTCTGGATATGCCATGGCTAGACATGAAACTTAACTTGATTGTTATAGATATTGTGTAGAAGGTGTTCGATGAAATGCTCAAGTAAAAAAAGACTCATATTACTAGCTTTTTGATACAGCCATGTATGAAAGATATGAAATATGAGATAGCAGCATTAACAATCCATTTCTGAGTCCTCTAATTTGTGTTTTGCACTAAGGATATAATTTGTTGGTTTTTAAGGATTTAACTTGAAACATTAGTAAGCATCCGGTATATTTTTCTTGACATGAGTGAAGCATTGATAGTGTTTTTGAGTTAGAAAAGATGATTGACTTTTAATTCATAATCGTAGTTTTTGTTTCTTCTGTTTGGCTTGGTGTAATATAGTAAACCTTTGATACTTATAGGACCTAAAGAGGAGTTAAAACCAACTCGACCAATACAAGAAATTAGTTTTAAGTTATAAACAAAAAATTAAAAGCTCAATTGTATATATAGTATCTTTCTTAATCATTTTAATTATTCTATGTTATTTTATGAAGTAAGAAATCAATTATAGGTAGTATCTTTAAATAATATATCAGTCTATTAGATATGATTAGAAGACTGTTTATTCAAATATTAATCTAGTTTTAGTGACTAGAGATGTATTTTTGTATTGATTTTGGTGTGATAAGAAAGTTTCCCTAAGAAAAGAACTATTAAAAACTTTGATTAAGTCTCCTAATTGTTTACTCTCTTTTTGTATGCATAGTTTTTATCTTTGGATCCATACCTTTTGAAATGGCTCTATTGAAAGATTGCATAAGGTCTTGGGTGCTTATATTTTTGTTGCAGATGGTCTACAAGTTGGGGTTGTTAAATTCGTTGGAATTCTGGTGCAGCAACATGCTTATTGCTTTATGTTTTGCTGCTGCAAACTTATCAAAGTTCTTCACTTCTTGTCTCTAAATCTTGCCTTGATGAGCCAGATCTTGCTTCATCTTTGAAGACAGGCTCCTGCTATATTCATGACTTCTTACTGAGGGTAGATTTCTCATTCATTATCTCACAAAAATGCAACATTTTTGTTAATTGTCCCGATAAAAATGGTAACTTATGCTCATCATTCAGTTATTCTTTTATAAACCTACTTTAGCCTTTCAACTTTCAATTTTCAATTTTATCATAACTCTAATTGAATATTTGATTCTCTCTTATTCTCTCTTTGTTCTTATTTATAATTAGAAATTTTTATTCTTTATAATTTTTTGGAATTAACCCGTGTAATACACGGGTCTCTAACCTAGTAATATGATATATGTAAACGTCTCTAGATAGGAGTTCAAATATGCACACCCGTAATTATATGGATCCGATATGGGAACTTTGTGATATTTCCTCAATATTCAATTATTTTATTGTTCAGACTTCAGATGGTAATTATTAGCCTTTTATGAAACCACGAAAAAAAAACAGCTTTGATAATTATAATATATATATATATATATATATATATATATATATATATATATGGAGAAGTTTAATCGAAAACTGTTTTTCGTACGAGAACTGCGAGAGCTGTTTGTAACGCCATTAATTACTCATCAATAGAGGTATTTTGGTCATTTATATATTTACACAACCGTGAATTGCGTCCGAGTGAGCCGTCATTAACGAGGCTTGGTTTTCCCAAAATACCCCTCGTTAATGTGTCATTAATGATTCATTAACGAGCCATTAGTGCATCATTAATGAGTCGTCAAAATTTTTTAGTCATTGATTAATTTAAATCAAAGGCTAAAATTGGTTCTCGCAGTTTTCGTACGAAAAACAGTTTTCATTTGAACCCTCCCATATATTTACCTTATATATAAAATCAACACACACCCTTAAAAAGCAACATGTGTTGCTTAAATAGTGTCAAACTATTTCAACACACTATCAACCTAATGCACTCAATACCTCCTTCCTTTTAATAAGAAAAATTATACATCCTCCTATTATTTTTTTCTACTTCATCCTCATACTCACCACAAGTTGACATGTGGATTCTACTAATTCTCTTTTCCCACCACCTCCATCGATAGTGACACTTGTGTTGTTCTTGTGTGTAGGATAATAAGTATAAAGAAAAAGTAGGAGGATATATTACCTCTCTTTTAATAATTTAATCCACATAAGCTATAGATAGTTATTATACACGTCATCACCATTCCTCTCTTTTTCATGTCACATACTTTGATGATTGTTCTTGCTAGACACATAATGTTATTGCATCCAGTAAAATACACGCCATCACCATAAGGGTTTTCATAGTTTTATAAACTATTATTTTTGATTTAGTAGTAAAAGCTTTATTGAGTCTAGGTTTTGTATTCGTAACTATTTCTCCTTCTACATGTGATTTCTTCTTCTACTATAGTTAAAGGGGTGAAGTTTGTGTAACACCCCAATTTAATAAAACTGATATTTGCAGTAAAACCACATCTGAACATTCACCTCTGAAAGTTTCTCATAAAAGCGGAAACGTAAACTATTCGAAAATCTGCTGTATCAAAAGATACTCACATATGTACTATCACAAGTTTAAAACCAAAACTTATCATTTACAAACCGGGCGTTAATTGTTTCTAAAACGTTTATCAAAATGTAGTCAAACCAGAGCTTAGCCCTTTCTCTTTGCTGTAACCTACAAAACATTTTAAAAATAATATCTGATAAGCTGCGAGAGCTTAGTGAGTAAATCAGACTGCAAATCATATAAACACATGTATAATATCACATATAGGCAACACATAATAATAACCCACCAGCCACTGGTTCTAGACCCATGTCAGCAAACTGAGCCACAGTACTATGCTATTTTCTGAGCCCACTACTGCATAAAGCAGCATGCTGAATAACACATATGATGAATACATACAACTATGCAAGTACTCATTGTAATAACACACATGATATACATATGAAAGATAGTCTAGAAGACTCACCTTATAATCAGTAATGTTGTATAACAATCCACAATTGACAATAGTATAGTGAACACGCCAATGACAAGTCTCTACATGAAATAATACCAATAATACATTAATCACATGCTGAATCTGATGCTAGAAAACTGAACAGGACAGGGGCACGCCCGTGCCTGACTAATGGTCCGACTTTCTCATCCGACTAATTGATCTGGCATACGGGTCCGACTTATAGCTTGTAAGTCGTACGACATAAAAGGCACGCCTGTGGTCCCCCAGGGTACGCCCGGACCTTATGAACTTATGGCGGTCACGACCGCTAGGCACTCCCGTGCCTCCCTTACGCTGAACCAGTTTGGTCGCCTGACTTGCTGTTCTTCCAGCCAAAACTCATAAAAACTCATTTAAACACTTCTAATCGTCCAGGGGTGTTTTCCTATACCCCAAACAACCAATAACAACATCAAACTCATAAATTAACATGTTGTGATCCTTAAATACATGCTTGACCCTTTTAAAGCTTGAAAACCCATAAACAAACCATACCTCAAGTTCTTTAATGAAGATGATGAAGAAGAAGGATTTATCCACACTGATTCTCTTGATCACAAATCATAAATCAAACTTTTGATAGATGAAGTTGATACTCACGCATGAAAGTATGTTACTGTGAACTTGGTTTGAGTTCTTTGACACTTGAAAGTCAAATATATATACAAAGGTTTGCTATAATGGCATAAAAGGTCCCTTGACTATCCAGGTTCTGTTTTGATAGTTAAGGTCCCTAGACTATCCAGGTTCTGTTTTGATAGTTTTGGCCCCTCTAGTTTATAACCACATCTTATCACATGTAATCGCTTATAACATATATAACACTTAAACATACTCGTATCAAATTATTAATAAAATTCTGGATGTTTTACAAACGTACTTAAAACCCGCCTAATTTGAAACTCCAATTCCGGTTAATTTTCTCTTATTAACAATAACCCAAAGACCAAAGATTTTTCGAAGCATTAGATATTTATTGGTTTAAAGTGTTGTAAAAAATGCACTAAATATTGTACTTCCAACTTAAACTTTGTAATGCTTTTTTTTTAATGAGTAAATGACTAACAAATCAACCTAACAACATGTCTAATCTATTTAATAATCCAGAGGTGTTTCGCATGTTTTATATTTCATAATTTTTACATTTAATTTTATGATAGATAAGAATCATCATCTTTAGACACATATTGAAAGAGAAGAGATATTCTAAACATCCGAATCATTTTCCTTTTATAATAATATGAATAACAATCTAGCATTGCGTTGTTAATAAATATAAATAAAAATATCTGGCACAAACCATATAGCTTGGTTTCCATTTAACTCACGACTCACAACCACACACGACACACATCACCACCGCGATCTGTCCATGGCCAGTCTATGGCGAGCCGTGATGGGTGAATCACCACCCAACGCCGACGACTACGACGGTGTTGAGTACTGGTCAAACCCCGAGCGCACCGGCTGGCTCACCAAGCAAGGCGAGTACATCAAGACCTGGCGCCGGCGTTGGTTCGTTCTGAAACAGGGCAAACTCTTCTGGTTCAAGGAGGCCATCGTCACCCGCGGATCCCGGCCCCGCGGCGTCATACCTGTCGCCACCTGCCTCACCGTCAAAGGAGCCGAAGATATCCTCAATAAACAGTTTGCTTTCGAGCTATCTACCCGATCGGAGACCATGTACTTCATCGCCGATTCCGAAAAGGAGAAGGAGGATTGGATCAATTCGATCGGACGTTCGATTGTTCAGCACTCAAGATCCGTCACTGATAACGAGATCGTTGATTACGATAGCAACAGATAATTTAATCAGTTTCTGCTTTTTCCCAAATTTACGTGTAAAATTAGGTATTCTGCTCTTTCGATCTTTTGTGCTTCCTTTGTTTAAGTTTGAAACTTCCAATCAAATATAGTGTTTCTCCTGTTTGAGGATTAAAAATTCAGTGATCTTTTATAATTGAGATCTTGAATTTGCGAATTTTAAAGGTTTGATGTTGGTAAAGTTAGAAATTAGGTTTCTTCGCCATGGCAATCTATGATAGTTGCTGTAGAGTCCTTACTCATATTGCAATTATTCTTGATTCTAGTACTATTAGTTGTTTCTTGGATGAAATTCTTTGGAATTCCTTTAGAAACAATCAACTTATAATTTGCCAAAACAGCATTTCAATTGGCGAAAAAAGGTGTTTTCTCTCTCCTTTTTTTGGCTACCTGGGTACATGTACTGCTTCTTTGACAATTTTTTGTCAAAGTAAATGGTTTCTTCATTTGTGCAAGCATGAAAGATCCTTAAAAAGCAAAACTTGGAAGTGAGATGGCTTCCAAAGCTAGTCACTGCTTCTGTATCTTGCAATTTTGAAGGATTTCAGTGTGTTTTGTGATTGAAGTTATAATGCAAGCAGTAGTTTCCACCAAGTTATATACTTGTTAGCCAAATGATCAACTTCCACCGAGTTTTGCATTCTGTGTACTTCAAATGAGTTGGCTTTATGGCAGCTTATTGGTTCCATTTTTCGGCAATTTCAATCAGTTATGGTCTTAGAGCACTTGTAGTGTCCCTGTCATCGAGGGCTGCAGCACTCGATGACAACCTTTTAGGTAAAAAAAAAAAGGAACAAACGGGTCCTAGATTTCAAAGTTACAGGGTGTTACTATGGATGTTTCAATCAAAAGTCAGATATATGAAAGCCAATCATTACAATCGAGGCTAAGAATGCTCTTGGATTTTCTTTTTATGTTCATGTATGTGCTCATGTAGATGACTGATTGCCTGCTTTCTCAGGTCCTCCATTTTGATATGGAATTACACTCGTTGTAGAGCAGGATTAAGTATCTGATGCTCCAATGGCAGATATTTTTCTACTCTAAACTTGTGCTTTTTCCAGCAGGCAGTTCAAATCCCTGCAGCACCTAATGTTCCATCATGTCAGAATTTTCCAAAAAGTGATCGGATTTTTTGCATCTTATCCAATAAGAATCACACCATGTGGTTGTCATGCTTCTATCTTAATTTCATCTCTTTTTTTTTTCGGTAACCTTGATGTCCTTCACAATGTCTGAGTGGGGCATCATGCCCAAAACACCCGTCACGAGTGATCGGCCAATACGTCCTTCCATCATGGGCTCGTCGACGTCCCTATGGCGACCACGACGAACCGTTGTAATTTTATTTGCAACTTAATTTTAGAACGGCTATTTTGTGTGGTAACAGCTCTTTCAAACGGTCATAAATTTGTACTAGATATAAATATCATCAAAATGGATGCACGTATACCAATTTCTCAAACTATTTTTATATTTTATCAAAATGGATGCTTACAACGTGATTTCATCTGGGGATGGCATAAAAGTTGCGAGCAATGTGTTCAAATATTGAAAGAAATTGACGCCGAAAGTTCACGTGGACAAGAAAAACACCGACGCCGGTACACATGTGGAGACTATTTTTACAACAACACATGCTTAACCTCTTAGTTACTTTAGAGGGAGACTCCGGATACGTAAAGTATTATCCCCCCAATTAGTCTAAGGTATCTCTAATTATTCTAAAGAATCCATTCCCGATCAATAACAACGAAAAATTGTACCAGTGCACTTGGTTTTAGTGTTCTTCAAAAATACACATCCGCAATACGACAACTGGCGTATGGCACCACTTTTGAACCTTTGGGCGATGAGCATTCACAGATGGTTAAAAAGCGTCGTCTTATTGTTTATATGCTCTTTGTAAGTGTATATTCAATCTATATTCGGAAAAAAAAATACTTGAAGAAGCCGACATTGTAATACCCATTTTCTTATTGCAAAATTCGGTGTAATTAATGAGATGATAAAATGAATGTATTAATATTATCTTTCTTTTGAGTGTCTAAAGTTTGATAAGTATTGGAATGAGGGACTATTTATGACTATTTAGGGGGTATTTAATTGGATTAGGGCACAACATCCAAGGTAGATTGTTATAGCCACATTAATCAATTGAAATTCTATTTGTGTGTGTGCGCGCGCGAATTGCATATTTGGACCGAGAGGAAGAAGGAAACAGATTGCATTTGACTGTTCGATTTGATTGGGATTTGCGCATACCAATTTCTAGGTAAGCTTCCTTACTACATTTCGATTATTCACAGACTTACTTTGGTGGATTCGATCAAGGATTTTTGGGTTTAAGATTGGTTTGTGGTGTGCGAAACGGGGAAAGAAGAACCGAGACTGTAATTGGGGGTTTGGATCACTAAATGTTGTTTAAACATCAATTAATCCGTAGGGATTTGTTCTAGGGATGGCAAAGATCTAGTACAATTGGAATAACTTAATTTGATTAAGAATTGTGCAAGTTTGATGTTGAGTGACTTCCTTGAATCGAAAATGTTCTTAAGCTCTGAATCGAAAAATAAGAATTAGGAAGGGAATCGAAAACCTTTGGGTGTTCATTGTGATTTAACTGGAATCGTAATTTAATAGGAGTGAAACTAACCGAAAACTATATACTGATTAGGGGAACTCGTAAATAGATTGAGGAGGGGAAATCGTAAATAGATTGAGGATTGGGAACCAATCGAAAACAATATTGAATGAGGAAATCGTAAATGACTTAGGAATTTTAGAATCGAAAAGTTGAATCTCTTCGTGAAATTCCCCAGGTCGCGAATCGAAATCATAAGTCGGAACAAACCCAATCATAAATTGAAAAAAATTGTGTGGCGATCGTAAAATAGTTTATTCTATATAGTTATATTAATTAGTGGAAATAAAGTTATGAATCAACTCTTTGTAATCAATACTCTCCAAGATATCGTTCTCAATAGCTATCATTGTCAATCCATTAAGTCTTTCTTGTGACATTTTGAACCGCAAGTAGGATTTTAACAATTTAAGCTTTGGACCGTAAGTAGGAATAGTCAACAAGACTCTATATGCAATAATTGCATTGGGAAAACAATCAACTTCTTTCAAGTATTTTAAAACATCGTTAGGTCAGATAGTTTTCCCGGGTAAAGAGTGTCAAACAACATCAACTCCATATAAAGTTCATTTGCAACAAGATCTGATCGTCCATCCTACTTAAGTGCGGATTCAAGATGACTATAACACATGACTTAAGATCTTTGTCATCAAATTCTTTCTAACTTTTTAGGAAATAAAAAACCAAATACTTTTTCATACTCTTTGTAGTGGTCAACCTGGTTTTAAGAGAATCACTAACTTGATCAACAAGATATAAAAATAATTAACTTTATAATTCTCCTGAGCTGAAAATAAGACATCTTGATCACTTTGGTTCTTATCAAATTGTTTTTTTACGAACCTGACGCCTCTGAGAGAATACCGGATCAATATTCATTTCAATGGCAAGTTCCTTAGCATCATCGATAGCCTTAGATAATCATGTTTTTCTGAACTCCTTAAAATATTCGATCAACATATTTACTCTTTTAATTTATTAATCAAAACATGGCTTTCTAAAATCTTATTTTTTAAATTGTAATATATATATATATATATACACACACACACACTATATTATAAAGCATTTAACACTCTTTCTCCTAAAATTTTAAGACTACTTAATTTTCAGTAGTACAAGACTTTATCCAAAAAAAACACAAACACTCACAGGAATACCCAATCAATCATCTCCTTAATTAACTCAACCAATTTATGAGAATTGTTGCTTTAATAACTTATTAAATATGACAACTATTTAATTAATCTAATTTTAATTAAATCACTTACATCAATACAAATTTTAAAGCTAGATCATCTTTCTCTGTAATTATTTATTAATAATATATATTTTTTCTTATTTTATTGTTTTTAAAAAACTAAATAAAATAGATTATTGAAAAAAAGAGAAATAAAGAAAATAGAAAAATGAAGAAAGAAAATGGATATGTTGTGGAACAAATTATATTTCCTGACACCGCTTCCACAAATATCATAATCTACATTATTGAAATCGAACATGTTATCGAATACAAACTATTGTCATCGTCCACCATATTGCACAGGTACAAATGCTAGTACATAACAATTAGGACATATATGTTTCTAACAACCCACTATCTAGTATTCTTATCTACAAATTCATGTGTATAATAGTCCAAACGACAACCTTTTGTTGTGTATGACAATCTCTAGATAATGCTACAGTTTTTCCGCAAAAGAAATTGAATCGCTAGCTTTTCCTCAATATAAGAACTTATGATGCTATGGTTTTGTTAAAGATGGATAAATGATTCTCCAAATACATGTAACAATCTCTAGATAAGTCTAATTATTTTTATGTTTTGCTTATATTTTCATCGTTTCCATTCGCTACATTTAGGAGCATGTATAGTGGGACGAGTGTATTTTTTTTAGTTAATTATTTTAGTATTTAGTTATTTAACGTAGTTTCTATTTTATATTTGGTACAAATAATATTTTTTACATTATATGTGTATTTAATAAAGTAATAATTAAAATAAAAGGTGATACTGGGTTACAGTGAATTGTAATGAGTTATTTTTATGTGACAGTACTAGTGGAAGAAGAGAAATGATGTTGTGCTGAGTTATATCTGAGATGGTCCTCCATCCTAAAACCACCAACTTATTCTTTTCTAATTACATCTGCTTCTTCATCTGTTTTTACTTTCTTTTCAATTTTATATACCGTACAAACTTATGAGTCATTTTTATCATTGTTTTTTTTAACCATTCGGCATCTATGAATGGTTCTCATATTAAAGTAATGAAAAAAACACTAAATTTATGAGATATGATTTTTAACCATTCGGCATCTATGAATGGTTGAATTATCTTAATGCTCCGCAAGATAAGAAGGGCATTAAGGTACTTCAACCTTATTTTAAAAACTCGGGTAATGTTTGTTAAAACATATTGATTTAGCAATAAATGATTCTAAAGTAAATGATTAAAAGACTATGTATAGTCATTGTTCTAAATAGAAAAGACAGATAATACTTCTAAATAACGAATCTGAATGTAAAAAAGACAATATTACCCTTTTGTATAATCAAGTGCTGAAGTAAAATACGTATGTTCAAAATAAATGCTAAAAAACACATTTTAAATTTATTAAAACACTTTTTTTTTGTCAAAACATCAATATTCATAACAAAACATAAAACCTAGTAACATAAAACATTTTTTTGGTCAAAATATCAACATTTGTGTATACATACACATGGGCACATGGCCGGTCAATGTTGAATTATTGTCTCGAATTGTTTTAGCTCTTGGTCATGCATTAATATCCGATACCACCATATTAGATGAGTAACAATTAAACATAATTTGGTTTAGGAAATCCAAAACTTAAAACAAACATATAATTGTATAAAACTCTTTCGGCAAAAAATATACTAATAATAAAAGGAACATAAATCTGAATGGAGAAACTATCAAACAAATGAACAAATTTTAATTAAAAAAATCAAAAAAAGAATTAATGAGAAGCAAAATTAAACCAACCGCCAGTTTTATGACATAAATCAAGGAATCAGTCATCATAGTTTTTATGGTTCATAGGATTTTTTTTAATTGTTATCCAACGCACGCAGACTGGTTCAGCGCTGAATACCGAATGGTCTCATTCATTGCTTATCAAACAGCCCATTATAAAAATGTACCCCCTCTTAATAAACAGGCACACACACCGTGCGCGCACCGTACTCCCTATGAAAAAGGCAAGTGTTTATGCATGTGTGAAAAATGCAGAGAAGAATGAAAAGAAAGGTATGCAAATTTAAGCACTTTGGTGACTCTCATAATGTCAACCAATGGAATTCTAAGAAATCTATATATAATCAAGTCATAGAGCCAACATATTGGAAACAGAAACTGTAACACAAACACATATTTGATAATCCTCTAAATTTCTGTCGAAATGAGGTCACAATTGCATGATTCTTTTTCTATCAGATACAACATAAAGGCTTCGAAATCCAGATGCTTTTCTCCCTTTACATCTTGTACCAAAAAAACAAGTTAGTAATAAAAGGAAAAGTCAACTTCTGACTTCAGTATCATTCCTATGCCATAGAAATTTGTATAGAAAATAGAGTAGCATAAAACCTGATGAAGAATTCTTCTGCAAGCTATTTAACTGTGCTGTAGCGGTTGGTACCATGTTTAGCCCAGTGATCTTTCAAATCAAGAGGGGTAGAAAGGTCATAACCTTCAGAAGAAAGTCGAGTAAGCAATTTGGCAAAAGCACTGCCACTCATCTTCCTACCACCAACTCTTGAATACCGCTTATTGGTCACCTGGGGTAAAGGATACATTGACAAGGTGGTTGTGCAACAAGCCGACTGCCACCCGCCATTGCCCCACCTGTAGCATGGTTGTGGTACGCCTGTGCACGAGCAAACAGGCACTGGCATAGCCGATTCATCAAAACTTATTTGGTTTAATCCCAATTCGTCTTTCCATGCTTCAATTTGTGCATCATCAGAACTCCCCTCAACTAACTCGGGCTTGATTTTTACACCATCACCCCGTTTTCTTACGACCCGTGGTGATTTAGCCTTTTTTGTTACTTTTCTAATCTTGGTGTTCTCAGGAGGGAGGTGAAAAGCATCAGTGATCATAAGAGGTTCTCTTTGACTTTGACTGCAACTATCATCCGGCATATCAAACATGTGATGCATTTCTTGATCACTAAAACCACGTTTTGATCCACGTTCTGTTATGTCTTCAGGTAATTCAGAGGTTGACATGATATTTTCGTTCATGAAATTACCTCGGAAACGAAGGGCAGCAATGGCTTCATCTCGTTCTTGCATAACAGAATTACGTTCTGCTAGTGCTGCGTCACGCTGTAACATTGCTATGTCACGCTCTGCATATGCTCGTTTTCTTTCATCAAGTGCCAAGTTTCTTTCTTGTATGGCAGCATCCCTCTCGGCCATTATGGCCATGAATGTCTTAATAGTTAAGTGGTTGTGATCCTATACCATAAAGAAAAATGTCATTTTCAACCGTGACTTAATTCAGATATGAATAAAAAAGTTATTAAAAATGATAATTTGTTAATTCTATAGAGAGAAATATGATAGTAGAAAAAGTCTAGGATATTACCATTCCTCCTAAAAAGGCAAGGCAAAACTAATATATCATGCTCGATATCACCGTTCCTGCACGAGAAGCAGGCCTTCTTAGCAATTTAAAGCATGGAAAAGAAAAAAAAGTTTTTATCTAAAATCAATAAACAGCACACACTGTGTTAGTTTAATTGGAAGAAAAAAAATGGATGCTGTCCATACTCCATATAGACAATTGCAGCAACTTTACTTAATTACTTATAATGAGAATAACAGGACTCTTGCAGCTTCTAATTATATGTATCGTTTAATGAAAGAGTAGAAAGGCACAATAACAATATAAGGATTATGAGTGAAGAAAGGGACCTATATAGTTGTAAAATAGACTATTGGCAAATTCTGAAGTTCTATAACTAGAAGTTATTTGGCCTTGTGTTTCTTTATTCTCTAAATTCTATATATACCAGTCTCGTACTTATGCTTGCATTTATAAAGGTCCTGCACATGTATCTTCCTTAATCAGTATTTGAAAAAGCTGATTAATCCCCACAATATTGTTCGAAATGCTTGATTCAACGAGACTTGATGTGTATGTATACACAAATTGTCCATTCTTTTCCTTTCCTAAAAAGAGGGGATGTGATTACATTTAGACAGAATGTACATTAACTTATATCTTTTTCCTGAAAAAAACTTACGGTGTCAGTTTATTGGTAGCTATGAAGTGTAAGATGATTTATTATTGTGTGAAATACTGAAATGTTCCAAGAATTGCAATCATAAGACAATGATAAGTTTTAGAATTAGGACCCTTCATCACTCCCACAGAATCATAGTCTACAGAAACTCAAAAATCTTTAAGGGGGTAACACCCAATTTATATCTGTGTTGACCCACATGCTTCGAAGACATTAAACAGATACTATGAGTCTTCACAATTTATCAGTCAGAAGAAGAGCAGACCCAATAAAAGAAAACATCATTGCCATCTAATAAAGATGTATATGTGTAGTGCAGTACCATGAATGTATCTAATTATCAGTCTTTTGAGGTTAAAGTAATACCAACATTATCAAGTAACAGAAAACACAGTGATTAACTGGTTAAAAATGTTGCCTAGTGACTAAATTGTCAACATCCAAAACTACATTGACCAAAATATGAGTTCTCAGCGTAATACAAATAGATGTATGAGCATATGAATGCATGTTTATGAGTTTTTACAGTCTTCCTCCATTGGATCAAACAGATTAATCAATTCTTCCTTAATTTACTGGGGTTGTAAAATAATCGGTGATTATATCCAGAGAACTCTGCCACAAGATCCCTATGGCAATGGACCACCCTCGGATTGAAATTTGACAACAAAAAATCAAACATTTTGAGCTATAGTCCGTACAAAATAAAAAACTAGGGTTACAAAATGCGGCATACGCTCAAGATAATGAGCACCAGAAGAAAGTCAAAAGTCAAAACACCGTACAAGTGAAAAACGGCAAAGACATCACGATCCACGTAAAGGTAATTAAAGAGCGAGGAAATGTAGAATTAAAACAAAAAAATGGCACTTACGGGAGGACGGAGAGAAGCCGGAAAGAGGCGACGGAAAATAAACGAAAAGAGAAATACAAGTGTTTCCGGTCGGTGGTTGTGGTTTTCCGTTTAGTTTGGCACCTACATTTTACAGAGAAAACGGATGTTTATCGGTGGCGAGCCGGCGTGGAGTATACGCCGGCGAATGTGTGAAAATGTTGAAGATCCCTTGGTCGCCCTGCTTTGTCCTTGACACGTCTTGACCGCGGGTCTTTGCGCCTATTTTCAACTTGCCTGTAAAATACTCGTAGATCATCTTATATTTATTTTTTTCATTTTATATAAATAATTGTTGCAAAATTAACATAAGGGATCTCCAATCCATTTAGCTTTACATTAGTTTAATAGACAGTCATGGCTTGACCGCGGGTCATGTCAATAATCCATTATCTATATAATTTTACTTATTGAACTTCACACTCTATAAAATTTCATACAAAATTAGATTTTATATTAAATACATAATAACAGGTGGGGTCCATTAATACATATATTGCATAAATTATATAAGAAATAAAGGTGGGGTCCGTCACATCTCAATATCATCATTGAGTAACCATTAAACTTCATCTTCACTCAACTCATCTCCCACTCCATACTACCTAGATACAACTCCTATACCACTCTTATACTCCTTGCATTGTAGATGCTCTAAAAGGCAAAGTGTTTGAAAATCGCTCTTTCGAGCTGGCATACATGTGCTGGTCAACAGGGAATTAAAATTTGTTATAGTCTCAGAGCTTTTTAGATTGATTTTTAGTTGAAAGATTCGAGAAAACAACGTTCGATTTACATGTGTTAAGCATATGAGATCTTTTAGGTCTCGACTTAACCTCTACGGTTATGCCACGATGCCTTAAAGTCTATATGCGACGCATCGACTTTTGTAACCATCTTTCAAGCTCGGGAAAGAAGGCGCTTTCCTTCATTCAACACAAGAAAGACGGGACAAATACAATCCCTTAATTTTGTGATCCAAATTCAAATTGTTGTTTGATGTAACAATAGTCGTTTCATGCTCAGACTCGGAAAGATGGCATGCTGCCATTCCCTTGTTCAAGAGAAAGCTAGGACTTTCTTCTAGCTACATAACCATAACTCATCCGCTAATTCTTCAACGTCAGTCAGTTTGGACCTCTACTTAGTTTCACCCAAGCTTCATCGTGGTCATGGATAGATCACTTAGGTTCGGGTCCATAAGCAATGATAATTGCCCTATGAAGACTCACTTTTGCTACAGCTCTGGTGGGTTCGCTTAGCCAAGCCACTGCTTATGAGTCACCGGCTCATTCTTAAACAGGCAAGTAGTCCGATAATGAAGTTGAAAGTACCATAAAAAAAGCTTCCCTGGCCAATTGGGTAGATCAAGAAAACAGCTGCGACTGCAACAAGAGTTGAATATGCAACAACAATGCAAGGTCGCATACCAAATTCAACTATTTTATCAGCTTGAATCTCATTCAACCCATAAACACGTTCAATCTCATCTCCAACTGAAATCCAAATCAAACTAGTATTGTAGCAGACCGCTTAAACAAAACCTAGGAGGTGAAGCCGCTTTACCGAATTGTAGACGTGAAGGAAGGAGCATTGCCTTATACGATAGTTGTGGCCACGATCCGAAGGAGCCTTAAGCACTTGTACAATGCTTTAAGTCAAGGCTACCTCCCACTCGTTGCCCATAGCCTTGACTTTCCATGTTTTTAGTCAAATGCGCGCTACAACTAGCACTTTTTTCTCTAATAGGCTCGCTTCGTTCCACCCCTTATCAAAAAAAAGCGCTAACACTTTCCATAAATAATAGAAATCTAGTCCGGTACCACGAAGACGATAATGTCTTACGATCTGGAGATCTCCACGAAGACGGATAAGGAAACCCTATAGGAATTACGGTACCATTAGAAGAAGGGGCACATGTGGTGTTGTCATGCCTAACTAGCTTGCTACCCAGTAAACTCCTTTGCTCTGACCTATTTGGATTTAACTACTTTGGTGTGGGGACGGGGGATTCTAGGGCCTTCCTACTTCTGCTCACAAAAAGACCTTGTCATCCCATAAATCCTGTAGGAATCCTACTGTATTCCAAACGGAAAGGACTTCCAGCTTGGATCATTTCTGGCTCGCTTAGCTCTAGCTCAGAACCACCAAATAGCCTAACGAATTAGACATTGAGCTCATCCCCGATTAAATAGTTGATGATTTCTTGATGGTTGACCGCTAGGTCTTCACTAGAGACTTAAGTATGGACAAGATCTTTTTAGAGTTTTCTAGTCAGCTTGATGCGTCAAGAAAGTTCCAAGCCAATCTCTGACACTTGGTGCGTCAAGCAACTTGAGATCCTTCTAAATGAACTAAGAGAGAGAATACCTAGAATGATTAGTCTATTATTTTAGTTATCTCTTGTTTTCTTAATTGAAGAAATAATTGGAAGTAAAAAAGAAAGTACATAAATGAGTAATAACCCCTATTAGAGGTTGGTATGATTCAATTCAACATTTTGTTCATTTGGTTTTGATTGTGTTGTAGCTCAATAATTCGGATTAGGTTAATCGTTATATGAAATGCATTGCTGATATTGACCCTAAAAAGAAACGGTAGGTACAACTAGGCCATTACAACTAACCATCGCACTATAAAAATTGGATAGGTTTGATTTATGGTCATTGAGGCCTCCTAAAAAGATCTACAAAATTCATCGAGTTGTTCCAAAGAGTCAAAATAGTCGGTGATTAATGGAATTCCTTGTAGGTTTTCTGTGAAATACTCGTGTGGTCGAGGGCTTCCAAACACGTCGTAAGCTAAACCAGTGTTGACGGTTAACCAACTCGCAATGAATAGGGAATGTATAGTAAATTAGTAATGCTACGAATGACCAGTAGCGAATACCAGTAATAATATCAGCAAAAGAACGTTCTCACATGCTTCCAGACATGCTGAGCTCCACATATTCTTGTACAGTAAAAAGAAAATCGATTCCGTAAAGGTTTTCTTTTATGGTTCATATTTTGGATTGGGTTCGTCCTTGCAGTAACCACATGAATTGAGTTATAGACATGAAAGCTTAAGAACTCAACAGATTCCCTTCTTTGTTTGTTTGATTTGAGGGAAAAGGTCCCGTTGAGTTCTTAATGATTATAAGATTTTTTTATAAATTCTTTGAAGAAGTTCTATTTACTCAACAAATTTTCCCTTCCTCTTTTGTTTGTCCGCCACCCTTTCTATGTATAGTTTGTTGGAGAGAGAAACCGGTGGACCTTTCCACTGAACAAGCAAGACTGGTTGGATTAACCCACTTTTTTGTAGGAGGTTATATATTTACTTATGCGTTTTGTCTTGTAAAGGTCTATTTTTCAGGCATACGATTATTATTTCACCATTTGGGGCATTAATTTAACTACTTATATATATATCACCATTTGGGCGTTAACTTAACTACTAAAATATCAATTGTTTCCACACAAGACCCCAACATTACAATTCCATTTTTGTCTAATTTTTGGAGTAAATGGACTTCTATATGTGGTATTTCACTAACGACAACTAGGCAATCCGAAACATTTTTTAATGATATTGAACAAAAGAGTTCTAGAAAAATTCATAGAATTACTCCTATTCTCAGAGACAATGATCAAGGAATACTCGGAGACACATCTAAAAAAAACCTTCGTATATGAATTCACAAAGAAACAATCAAATTAATCAAGATACACAACGAGGGTCGTATTCATTCGATTTTGCTTTTCTCAACAAATATAGTCTTTCATTATTCCACGCCCTTGCACTAAAACGTGGAGGAATTCCTCTATGCCTAATCTATGCAAAATAGGCGGTCTATTCAACAATACTGGATGGTCATCACTAGAGGTGCACAAAGCGAGTCGGTCCGACCGGTCCGGCGAAGACCGCAATTTGGTGAACCGGTCCTAACCAGTCCGAGCGAACAAACGTGGTGAACCGGTTCGAGACAGTCCGTAAGTCGATCCAGGACCGAACCGGTCTATAGTGAAAACCGGTTCAACGGTCCAAGACCGGTCCTCGGTTCAAAACGCCACAACGGCTACTTTGGCGGTCCTAACCGGTCCGAACCGGTCCCAACGGCTAGTTTTTTTCCCTCTCCCAAATCACCTATAAATACATCCCATTCTCTTCCATTTTTATTTGCTCAATTCACAAGTTCTCTCTGGTATTCTTTTTTCTAGCAAATATTCAAAATTCGATTATAAATTTGCTAAATTTCGGTTTCGGTTATACGTTTCTACTTTGTATTACATGTTCTAGTATTCTCAAGTTTTAAAAAAACATGTCCGGAGAAGGTAATAGCAACATCAACACGGCTAGTAACAATATTATCCCGGGTCGAAGCGGTTTTGATCCAAATCTTCCGTTTGAAGAAGTTGCAAAAACTAATCGAGTTGCGGAAGTTTGGAAATACTATATTCAACTTCGGCAAAACTAAAAACTATATGGAAAGTGCATACAATGTGGACAAGTTTTTGCGGGATCAAATGCTTCTCTCAACCGATATTTCGTAAGTATATTTTTATAATTATGTTTAGTATTAATTATTGCATTATTAAATTAGTTGAACTTAGTTTAAAATATATTGCATGAATATAGTTTAATATAGATTACTTGAACATAGTTTAATTTAGTTTATTTATGTTAATTCGAACATAGTTTACTACAAAATAATTTACTCG
>JAUEJL010056336.1:0-19532 GCA_032274825.1 Drosophyllum lusitanicum | reverse complement strand
CCAAACACGGGAATTCCTTGGAATTGGATTCCAATTCCTAATGAATCCCAAGGATTCCATCAAACCAAACAGCACCTCAATACATTCCTATCACCCTATTAGTGTCCCCGATAACAATTTCAAATGTAAGTCTGTGAGTGGTAGTGGTTCTTTTTCCTAAGACCGTAGCTAGGAGTAGTAGGACTGGTTACCCTTCACTACACCCATCATACCAGCACGTCAGTTTTTTTCTCTCAATACTCAGCCACGTAGTGGTCACTTTCTAACACTTTCCACCATATTAAAGTATAGGATCCACCTATTATCTATTAACCATCTATAACTATATATAAAAGACTTATCTTTTTTCTATTTATATTTATTAAATCAATCTCTATCAACCAATCAAAACATTTAATTTCACAATTCTCTAAATTTACAAAACAGTTTAAGGAATATTAAACACGGATCTAAATTGAATTTAATGTTAAATCAATTGGGAGGGGGCTAGATGAAAATTGTGAGGGTGTTTTATGAAACATGTGAGCGGCTTTTAAGAAAATGTGTGGGGGTTTTATAAAAACTGTATATTAATGTAATTAATTATAGGTTATTTATAAACTATGTTTAGTAACTTGTGATATATTTTGTTTAGAGAAATAATAATTATATATTTGCGACCGTCTTATTTTTATCTACGTTTTGGTATAAATTTTATTGTAATATAACACTTTTTTAAAATTATTATATTCTTAATTTTTTGTTATCTATTAATAGTAGTGGTAGGTAATTTTTGTTTAGCTGAGTAGGTTTTTTTTAATTATAGTGATGAGTTGAGTGGTCAACTTGAGTATACTATTCAAAGTGTTTAGTTATTGATTTTAAAATATTTTTAATCTTATTAGAAAGAAGTATGAACCCTTTTATAAAATATGGTTTAAAATAAAATGTATCATTAAAAGATGATATATTATATATTTAAAAATCTAAATTCATAGATGTAAAGATATTTGTTCTTGATGGTCCTGAAACTATTTTATTAGTGTAAGTAATTAGTCAAAGGTAACACCAAAATAGAAGTGTTAATTTTTTATACACAAGACGAAAATTCGGCTTTAGAAATGGAAATGCAATGAAGCCCGTTCAAAAGGTAAGATATGCGGTCATTAGTAGCAGATTTAGGCATGGAGACGAGCCTCTTTATTAACTAATTTGATTCATTAAATTATCAAACGATTCTCTATTAGATTATGTTGTGTTTCAGGTTTAGTCAGGTAATTCTCGTGTGAACAAATCCGTATGTATATTTTCTTTCTCTTAAACCCGTGCGCTTAAATCGTCACTAAGTTATTGGTGATGCGGACTTGGATTTTCATTTTATCTAAATATGAAAAACTTTTAGTTGTTCTTTATATCTGATAGTTTATACTGACTATCATTTTATTTTTTTCCAATGATCAGGTTGACTAAGTAGAATGGTTGTTTATTAGAATGTTGTTGCTTTTGTTTGATTTAAGAATTTGTGTCTTGAGTAGATTAACTTCTTTTCCTTATTTCTAGATCGCCCGTTGACTAATCCGGCAGAGACATTATTCTTATTAAAATTTCAAGCCAAAATCATTTCTGGAAAGAATATTGATGAGATTACACATATTCCTATAATGAAAATGATTCTATCAGAATTTCCTCTAAGCTGTGTTTTGCCATAACAATTAACACAAGTCAAGGACAGTCACTTTCAGAAGTTGGTTTATTCCTCAGGAAACCTGTGTTTACACATGGACAACTGTATGTTGCCGTTTCACGTGTTAAAAGTAAAAAAGGATTGGAAGTTTTGATTTGTGACAACAGTGGTAATGTTACAAACAAAACAACAAATGTAGCGTACAAAGAAGGGCTTCAAAAAATTTAGTTACTTTTTTTTTTGTAAACAATTATGCTATATATAAGTTTTTTATGATATTTCATTTATTGCATTATTTATCATTTGATTTTTAAAATATCTCAAATACGCTTCCGTAATACCCGTGCGTGCACGGGTCTATAAACTAGTGTTATATATGAAACAAACCAACAATTTTCCCATCAAAATATGTTTGATATGCACAAAGTTAAAGATACGTACTACTCTATGCAAAACCTTCTCCATTTACAACTTATCTTCATAAATGTTATTATTCCGTTGTAAATTGTACAAAAATATGTTCTAATTCTAATGATTCAAATTCAAAATAATTGGATTAATTTATCATCCGAAACATCTCTAAGAAAGCTAAGTTGTCAAGTGTAGAATAATTTACTCTTTTTTATTTTCAGTTAAACTTTTTTTTAAACAGTAATTTTTCCTCTTACATGATGATTTAGCTTAACTAAATGTTTTACATACATCATATCAATCTCTAGGCAAGAATACCAAATCAGACTCTACACATTACCACAAGGATGAAATTATAATTAAGCCCACGTTAAAGCACCCAAATAAAATATTTTATTGTTGGGCAACCACAAGATTGAGATCAAGATAACATCTAACTAAATTTCAAAACAAACACATCGAGTTAATTAGAAGCAATTGTGAAATATCTTTGATTATGTCAGATGTTGATGTCAAATTTATAAAAAGTTTCAGGTACACGACAAAGTGTAAGTTTAGAAAACCCTAGTTTTAATAATTTTTAAATTTGTCAACTAATTTGAACCACATGTACCCATATGTAACTATATATGATCGAATGATCAACCCAAAAAGTGTCGGGTTTAGTAAGTTCAGCTTACAACTTGAGAACAAATTAAAACAAAAGGAAAACTCAAATTCCTATAGGCAAGCAGGTATACAGAACCATCACTAATGTCAAGACGAAAACGGAATTCTAACAAGATGAATGTACATGCATGATAAGAAATGAAACAATTCACAGAGAACATGACCTAAAAACACCACATAACAATAAAAATGTTTGACTTCAATGATGGTATTCTATCTGGTTTTATAATTAGGACGTCACAAGATTTCTTCAATTGTACGTGTTGCTGAATATGCGTACGTAAGAGATCGATCAAGACCCCTTTCGAAGCCATTTTCATATCTCATTTGACCATTTTTGTTGCTGGCTTTAACCTTGTTTACATTCGTAACTATGTAGAGATGATTTTACATCAACTTTCTTATAGATGTGATCATCGATGCCAAGAAAAACATCACCATAATTATTATCAGAATTGGCATCAATGCCACCGTCCGTGGAAGAAAATTGTTTGATGATCATTATTAAAATTGACCAAGTTTATACATTTCAATATTGAAAAATAACTACATTGTTAAATGGTGTTTGAGAACAATTACTAAAATAATAAATAAATGCAAACATTTTGGTACCGACAAATTACTAACATTTACAAAAAAAAAAAAATAAAGACGAAAGTGTTGTTACTTTTAGAGCTCATTTTAAGATATTACGTGTGTGGCTGCTTTTAGTCTCTTCAGCAGTCAAATGAACATGCATTTTGAAGATGACGTATACGGGACTGTCAAATGATACTGAAAATTACAACATCATCCGTACGTTTATATAGTCGATGTTTTAAGATCAGAAGATTTATTGTAATTTTGTAAATTATATATATCATCGATCTTTGCAAATTTTTGTTGCCTTTTTGTACTCATTTGATTGCTAGTTTCTTTTTTTACAATTGTAAAATGAAGCCATATATTGTCATCCGTGTGAGATATAAAATGAGGCAATTGAGGCCATTTACTTTTTTAATTAATTAGCACCATACACACATTCCATTTTTATTTAATTTACAGTTGTAAAATGATGCCATTTAGTATGTGCATGTGAGATGTAAAATGAGACAAAGGAGGCTATTTACTTGTTGCTTAGTGAATAAAATATTTACCGCTAAGAAGTAAGAGGGGTAGTTTTGTCATTGCAAATCACAATAAAGTTTTAAATTATAATTAAAAAACGGATATGAAAAATGATAAATATAGTATATGCATCTAATATTTGTAGATACATCATATTTTTGTAGCACTTAGATCAAAATTTCAAGGGTCCAGGTCTGTTCTCCATGTTCTCATCTTCCTTGATCTTGCTTCTCTCTCTCTCTCTCTCTCTCTATATATATATATATATATGTGTGTGTGTGTGTGTGTGTGTGTGTGTGTACGCTCTGTGCACACATGTGTGTGTCTTATTTTTGAAAATCAAAAATAATTTTCTTAGATAAAACAAATCAGACACAGTCTTAAACGTTAAGGCTAGAGCCTGAGAAATTTACCCCATACAAAGTCTCAAAGATACATCATATAACCCAAGCTAGTGCCCAACACCTTTTTAACATATTTCAACACAAGAACCTTGCAACAAAACAATTTAAAGATGTGATATTGATTTGAAAACTATAGCAGATCGACCTGTGGCCAAAAAGGGATCTCGACCACCTTGAGATTCGGCCTTCTACTTGAGAACCAAAGAGATGTGAATATTTGCATGCTTGCGTGCGTGTTGGTGTTATAGTATCAAGGAGGATAAATCTCTTGCGGAGTACACGGTCAACGCTAGCAAAATAAAAAAAAATTGAGAATATTATATTTATTTTTTACTCACTATAACATACAAATGACAAACTTTTAAATTATTTAAAAGAAAACAAATATAAAAACTTAAATATGCTAGATGCATAGTGCGTTTGTCAGATAATGCATCTAATTTTTGTACTTGTTAAATTAATTTTTTTAGGGCCCAAGTGTTCTCCCTTGATCATGCATATATTTGTGTCAACGATAACTTCATCTTCCACCTCAGTCACCAAAGGTGCCATCATCTTCTAGCCATCATCACCATTTAATCGTTGTCATTACCTCCATGATACTTCCACCATTTCTGGGGTTCCGGTTTGAGGGGTTCCGCCTCATGAAGATTTCCTCTTCAACGATCCATTTATGGGTTCTTGTTTTAAGGTAACTGTTGCCTCACCTTCATGCCACCTCCACCATTTCCTGGTGACAGATTTCATCGAGTTAGGGTTTGGTGCTCCGATTTCGTCCTCATTCATCGTGTTTAGGGTTCTAAGTTAAGGCGAGTTCTTTTTTATGTATTCTTCTCTATATATGTCCTTCTTTTCCAATATATGTGTAACTAAAAGGGACTGTACTTGCGCCAAGTTTTAAAAATAGGAACTGTATATGTCGATATACTTTTAATTATTATATAATAATTATAATGATCTCGATTGATGTACTTTTATGAATGGGAAAACACCAATCCCTTCTTAACTCTATAGCAAGTAGTTATTTTTTTATTTAAAAGTTGTGATTCTTGATATAATATGAAATAGGATGCAAAAATAAATAGGTTTCTCTTGATACATATAGTAAACTTTTGTACATAACACTTACTTGTCATACATAATGAAAAGTGTATGTTTGGACCATAATAGTTAGTGGCTTTATATCGTCACAAAAATCATAATTGTTATGTATGACGCAATAATTTTGTGAAAAATCACCATTCATAATAAATTGGTCATGTTTGGCTGACCGTGTAACACGTGTATTCCGGTTATTCTTAGGGGGAAGGGATAAGAGAGCGCTTCACACTCTCACACCTATCGTACTATGTCATGTCAGCTTTTATCTTTATCACAATTGAAATCATACACTGTAACGCCCCCGATTTGTTTTAGATATGTATAAATCAGAGTTAAACGACAACATAACATTTCCAACAAAACCATAACGAGGTACCACACCCGAAACTGCACGTATTTTACATGATTCCAAAATCTTAAACAAGGTAATTAATTACAAATATTGTTCTCCACATTCAGTTATATGCATCATAAAAGAAACAACGGAAAATGTTTAAAAAGGATAAGCCATCTTCACACTGCCGGGGCTTCCCACGATCTAATCCTAAAAAGATATGAAATAACAATAGTAAGCATAAAACTTAGCGAACACACAACTTACACATCACACTAGGTGTACAAATCATCAACATAATCCATGATCACATATAAACACACATAATACCGAAGCAGTACACTGACAACAATTTCACACTTTGGGTCACGGTTGACTATCCGATCCATACAAGGGTTTCACGTGTCTGACTATGCCCAAGTTGTGTTTTCACCACAATATAACACAACCCTTAAGTTCATACATGAACACATTAGTTACACTTTCACATATACAACACATGCACATTTTACACTAATATAATGAGCAAGTTAGTGTAACTTACTGTATTGCAGCACAATAGTTATATCAGTAAATCAGTTACATATCCAAGAGACTCGTGTCTACATGTATCCACCTACAATTAAGGTTTCCACAAAATTAGATATTATCCAGGATCATAACCACAGTACGCACAAATATGCTATAGACTCTAATAACCCATCACCCAATCAATTTGTTATCCCACTATGTGATTTACGATTGTAGCCAAATATGTGATTTACGATTGTAGCCCAACTGTGATTTGCGATTGTAGCCCAACTGGTGATTCATGATTGCACCCTGATTACAATTTGTGATTCAAGAATTACGATTCCCACCCCTATGGGATTTTACGATTACATGAGATTTTCGAAACACAGCATCACTTGGTGAGGTTTATGATTGGTTCAACTCAGTCTAAGAAAGTTTTCAATTTACTTTATTTACAATCCTGGATTCACGATCCCATCCACTTTTCGGTTTACGATTGCTTGGCCTTTATTTACAATCCTGGATTCACAATTGGATTCTAGGTTTCACGATTTGATCAATGTTTGAGAATTGTGATTTAGTGCCTTGGCACTTTTTCATTCGTGGTTTACGATTGGGAATCTCACTAAGAGACTCAACCCTTCAGTTTACGATCCTAACCTTACTACTGTTTTTTATTAGCCTCTATTCACAACATAATTTACGATTCCCCCATATAGTTTACAGTTTTAAATTCAAATCCATTACTGATTTACGATTTAGTATAAACCCAAGAACATTTGCAATTCCTTTAACACAACCATTACTAACCAAATCAAACTTCTTCAATTCTTAACCAAAATTCATGATTCCAATTTCATTAGATCCCTAACATCATAAGAAAAAAAAACCTAATAAGTAATTGTGATTTAAACAAAGTTTGATGGATCAAAACCTCATTTATAGTTTCGGCTCTATGCTTGGTTCGAACAGTTCATAAATGACTCAAAAATTAAAAAATCTTTGATCAATTGACATAGAATTGGCATCTATATTACCACAAAGTTATAGAGAATAATACCCGGTGTTTTCTATTCAAACACACGTTGATTTGATGTTGAAAAAGCTGAGTTCTACTCCTCGGCTCACACACAGTGCACACACTCACACCGATTGTATTAGAAGCGGCTTCAGTTATCTTGTACAGGGTCTTGTGCCCTAATTTTGCTTAAATACCTTTCTTACTCATATTTAGTTGGCACTTTTAGTCCCCAATCTTTTCAAAACTTATAAATAAATACCAAAGCATGTCAGTGAATAAAGTTCAGCTTTATTTATATCTTAATTACTTTTACATTTAGAATCGGATACTACATCACACCCTCACACGTATAAAAAAACAAAAGAAAAACAAAGAAGGAAGCCAAGGTGAGTCAAAACACGTTGGTTGCTTCACATGAAGTTTCACTTTGAAGGAGGTATGCATGCATTCAAATAGGTTTTTCCACTCACTCACGCTGGGATTTGCAACCACTCCCAGCCTCCTTAGGGTGTGAAATTAATATATGAACTGAAGATTATATCGTGTAATGTTAATATTATATTATTTACTTCATAACTTTGTACTGTTGTTTGTATATCGTTTATTGTTAATATTATATTATTTGATGATATGTAATATAGTTAGCTACTTGCTATTGCTATGTAATGTCAGTGACAAGTGCAGATTTGACTTTGACTGGTCATAGTGGAAGGGGAGCATGGAGTCTTTGGAGAAGGGAGATAGATTTACACACTATCATTATTTTGTCATATACAACAAAAAGTGATTGTTTTGATCATTATATCCTTAAACACGTGAATACAAATAATAGATAGTGGAGTTGTTGGCACATAAAAATTAGAATTTTTGTGCATAGCAAATTTTTGTTGTGCACAAATCACCTTACTTTGGAGAAATATCAATTTATTTAAAAAAATGATATATTATTTTACTATTTTTTTCTAATTCATCCTACTCATAATAAGTTGATACGTGAAATTCACTAATTCTCTTTTCTTAGTTCCTCTACTGATTTTGACATATGTATTGATTTTGTAAGTAGGAGGAAATAGTTGGGGAATACATCATCTCACTTGTTTAAATTGAGTAAATTACATTTCAGTTCTTGCAATTTGCGTTTTGTTTTATTTCTTATTACAATGGTTGAATAATTATGATTTTAGTTCAAGTTTTGAAAGTTATCATCCTTTTGGTTCTTGAGTTCGTTAAGTGAAACTCTAAATTAAATAACGATTTTACGTACATGCAATATTATTCTCTAAGAAAGTATGAAATTAACATTGCGAATCACTGGTTTGAGTCTGGATTAAAGCGGAGAAAAAATGGTCAAAAGCAGAAGTTGAACTTAAAACATGGGTTGAAGATCGAGCTCAAGCTTGATCCTTATTGAACAAAGCTTGTATAGGTTTTTTTAAGCTCGAGCTCGGCTCGTTTAGTCTCAGGTATTACTTTGAAATTTTCTTTAAAATAATATACACACATATTCAATATAAATTATACTATATATAACGCTCGTTTATGCTTACAAGTGTAAACGGACACACTCTTTGAGATCCGAGTTCAGACTAATTACTAAATATGTTTTAGTCTAATCTCAAGCCTGTTAAGGATTGGCTTAGTTATTTAATTGAGGGATTGAGACCCAACCATAGATTGTGAATTAGGCCACAAAACTCAAAAAGTACAATGCAAAACATTGGGAATCTTTATGGGCCAATTTGGCCCAAAAGTACACATATCAGATTATAAGGATAACTTTTGTAAGCCCTTATCCTCTATCAAGTACATCTTGTTCTTACTCCTCCCACAGGCCACAACCCAAAAGTTCTCTCATCTCCTTTTGTTTTTGTTTTCTGAAGTACATTCCTTCCATATGATTGAAAAAGAAATCATAAAGATTCGTTTTGCTGATTCTTTTTGTTATTGGTCTAGTACTGTTGTCATTTGCGATATATCGCAATGCTTTCCTGCAAAAAAGCTAAATGACGACAATGTTGTAGAACTCGTTTTGCAGCTTGCACATGTATTAGCGTATAGAAAAGACATATCCTCGATGATTTGCCTATATTATGATGCAAAATGTCGAATGCCCGATTAATAAATGCTAAGATATTTCGGGTTTTTACTAAACATAAGAAAGCAAAGGATTGGGAAAACCATATATGAGAAAGTGAATAACTAATGCTAGAATAATCATATGACTTTCTAAGAGTAAACTGACTAATACTTATGGTATAAATTTTAATTGATCGAAAGCAATAAATAATCTAAAAAATTTAAACGACTTCCGATTTTAGACACCCACTCATCATATATTTGCAAACATGAAAGTTAACAAAAACACTTGTATAGTTACTAAACGTGTTTGTGGATGGACAGACGTTATCAGATAAGTCTGTTTGCTTAAAAATACAAAAGTGATTCGAAGATCTAAATTCTACATAATCTTTCTAGGGAGAATTTCATATATATCCTTACAAACTTTCTTAATTACGTATATATCCTTATAAAAAATAATATTACATATATATCCTCCTAAACTTTATAAACTCTCAAATATATCCTTATACTTAATTTAATAGTATTAAATCATTTAAAAATTAAAAAACATAATTTCTAAATTAATTTAAAAACAAAATCCCCTAAATACCCTTCTTTCATCTCTATCCTTCTTCCTTTTTCTATTCACAAATCCCCTAAATTACGTTTACAAAATTACAAGTATTGTTCCACCATGTTTTATAATCACCGTCAACATGCCTGAAGCTCACCAGACAATTATATGTGAAGACTTGCAGGGTAATTTTCTTAGTAAATTTAAATGATGGATTTTAGCCCATGTGCTTGCTTTTAATGATGGTTAACAAGCAAATTCAAATGTGCTTCTGCTGGAAGTTGCAACGCCGCCGCATCCTTGTCGCATTTTCCCATATCTTCATCCTCACAACCGCAACCGCTAGCACAAGTATTACATGGCACAATCGATTCGGCGTAATAAGCCAAATTTGTTCTGAAAGCATGAATCTCCTATTTCTTAACATTTCGTCATTTTCGGATATGCTTTTGTTATGTTCAAGTAACCTGAAAACTCTTATTGTAGAAATTCCGGGGGTCTTGGTCGGGTCAACTAGAACCGGTTGACCACACGTGTAATGCGGGTTTACAAATCCCTCGATTTTCCAGTTTTTTGGTGGATGCAATTCGGTTCAAAATTCAAATTGGATGGAAGTTTGAAAACATTCATCTGAAAACAACATTCGTGGCATTCATAATTTTCGGTAGAATACTTCCCTTCCGGCAACAATGCGGCAACTTTCCGACCTTTTCATCATCTTTCATGGTCGGAGGGAGGTTAGAGATCACATGCTTTTTCTGTTAGTAATTTTTGAGAAATTCAGATCTTGATAAACAAAGAAAACGAAGACTAAACTCAATAAAGATGTGGAAAGGTTATTTTAGAGATTTTACTTATAAATTAATTTAGAGACTATGTCTTTTATTTTTAAATAATTTAATTACTATTAAATTAAGTATAAGGATATATTTGAGAATTTAAAGAGTTTAGAAGGATATATATGTAATATTAATTTTTATAAGGATATATATGTAATTAATAAAGTTTATAAGGATATATGCGAAATTCTCCCTTAATTTTATTTGGAGGGTTTCAAACGGATAAAAGGATTTGCAGGGAAATGAATTTAGAGACAGTTTTGAATTTTCCAAGAAATTGTTTTTGGAAATACAAAATAAGGGTATTTTAGGAATTTTGAATATAAGTGAATTTAGAATAATGTTTTTTAATTTTTAAGTGATTTAATTATAATTAATTTAAGTATTTATATATATAAGAGAGTTTCAAAGGTTTGGGAGGATATTGATATAATTTTTAAATTTGTAAGGATATATACGTAATTAACAAGTTTTACAAGGCTATAAATGAAATTATCCCAATATTTTATACTTTTTATAATTCAGTTTTAATAGCCGAATAGCTTTGACAAAGAAGTGCATATTTATTTAAGCCTTTAGGAAAAAAAAAAATGCATTGTTTTAGTGAGTTATCAATACATACATTGCTCGATGGCTGCTTGGATTTTTCAGGCGTACAGTGGCGGGTAGACATTGATCAACAACAACAACAACCCGACAAGGTGTTTGACAATAACGACATCTTTTGACGCTTTGTGGCACTTACAGATTTTGATATTTTCGTGTTTTTGGCTTTAACGTATAGAGAATGAAAGTTGATTAATAGACCAAATTTAAAAAGCAAGATGATTAATAGCGGATACATATGAACCCTTAGCAATTAGCTAATGATAGGATGATTGACTCATGAAAGATTGATTACTAAACCAAATTTTAAAAGCAAGACGATTGATAGCGGATACATATGAACCCTTAGCGATTAGCTGATGACACGATGATCGACTCATTTGTCGGTAATGGCTTTGTACATAGAGCTTAATTGTGCTTAGATAATAAATAATAATACACCAAATCAGAGCTTGTACTGATATTGTGAGATTATAACTCAATTTATAGAAAAATACATGCCCAAATAATGAGAAAATAAACCAATATACAAATGAAATAATCCTAATTATAATAACAAATCTTCAATAACAAACTCTTCTTCACAATTCAAAAGGGATTTCCCGTTTTAGCAGTTTCCTCAAGGGCGTTGAGCTCTGCTATGATGTATGTGGCGTAACTAGCAGCTTCTTATATGGCCATCCAAGATCTTTACCTATCAAGGATTGAACTCGGATCTATTTGAAGACTTTCTAGGTCGCTTACCACTAGGTCATCTTGAGATGTTTTTTTTATAGTAGACTCTAAACCCTAATATATTATACGTGTGTAGTAGTTAAACATGTATTTCCGGTACATATGTATAAAACTAAGAACCGTATCAAGCCTATGAAACTAGCGAATAATAACTCTGTCACAAAGTTTTGGGAGCATTTTGAAGCATTACTTGTGATAGATGAAGGGTGACTCTCAAGGAAAGTATTGGCTAACATTTTCCCAAGAGATACCTGAGAAGGTGTGGTGAGGTGTAGCCCATCTGGTTCCAGGCTCAGACCCTTGGCGTCAACGGTTCGCAAGTTCACTAGGTCCATTCCCAGTTGGGCTTCTCTCACTATCTCTATGTATGGTCCTTCACTAGATGCCAGTGCCACCTGTAGTCCCATATGCTAGTTTGTGACTATCAATCAATCAATAATTGTATATATATACTAGTCAAAATAAACTGTAAGGATCATCGGTTACTCGCCAATTGGTTTTGAGTTCGAACCTCATAAATTTGCAATGATTACCTGAATTATGGGAAGCACGGGTAAAAGGAGATCAGCACGGACATGAAGGAAAAAACTCTGCAAGCGGGTCTTGTAGGACTCAGCATCATCTCGGCTCACCGTATCACTCTCCCCTTGATACCACAGCAATCCACGGATTGTACCTCCGCCCTCCAACGCTGCCTCCGCCCGCCGTATGAGCTGCTTGTAAAGTTCCCCTCCGCGTGCCCATTCACTAATATTAGTCCCACCAACTGCACACGGAACCAGACCCACCACCCCAATGCTCGAATCCTTTCTCAACAACCAGCTCGCAAACGCCATACCAGGTCCGATGCCGCTGACTTTTACGGTGTCGATGTCTCGGTGAAGCGGCTCGGTGGCTAGCTGCCAGTTCAGATCAGCACTGAGGCGGAGGATGGCTAGGTTGGGGTAAGATTCCGGTGGAATGTAGTTGTCCCAGGTGTTGTTCACGACACCGCCTCTGCCGGACATGTTGCTCTGGCCAGCCAACAGGAAAATGCTCTTGCCGGCGGCGGCATTGGCTGCGGGGACGGCGGAGGAGATGATTAGGAAAGCGTAGCAGATATACGAAGGAAGCATACCGTTGTTGGTTGCAGGGTGTCTTTTGGGTGGGTATTTTTTCTTAAAGCAAAAAGAAATCAGTAGTCAATTGAATTAGAAAGAAAGAAATATAGAGTTTAATTAAACCCAACTTCAAAGCAAAGATTATTCCCCCAATATTTTATATATAGAAAGAAGCTTATGCCTTTAGGCACTGTTTGTTGATATTGCTTCTTGAATTACCAACATTGATTCCAGTTCACTCAGATTCTTACATTTGTGATTTTGAAGTTCTTGAATATAAAGGAGGCGTTGTCTAGGCGCGGTGCTGGGGTGATCACCCCATCATCATGAGCGTGATTTACTACAAGAAAAATTACTTTTATAAACCACAAAAGTCATAACAAATAGTCAAAAACTCATCTCAAAAGGTTTTTGAGACATCTGTTGTCTTTGAAAGTATCTTTTGTCACAACATGTGTTGTCTCTAAAAGTAAAAGTATCATATTTCGATATGTAGTCTATAAAACTAATTACTAATTTAGATTATTAATTACTCTTTCCCCTCTCTAAGAAAAAAGGCTCCATCAAAAAGAATACAATTTTACACATTCTGCTAATGTTTCTATCAAGATAGCAACTTAAAAACTTGGTGCTCACAGCCTTGTCCAACAAAAAGTATATAACTCACCACAAAAAATACATGCCACATGCCCACAAGAGAGCATTGAATCCAGTTGACGCATCGCAAAGTCTGCGAATGAGGACCGTTTAATACATTCACTATTTTTATCAACACCACACACGCGCACACACACAATATACATAGGACTTCAAGATTATTGGTGCCTTTGGAAAAGTCTGCGAATGAGGACTGTTTAATACATTCAATATTTTTATCAACACCACACATGCGCACACACAATATATATAGGATTCAAGATTATTGGCGCCTTTGGAAAAGTCTGCGAATGAGGACTGTTTAATACATTCAATATTTTTATCAACACCACACATGCGCGCACACTATATATAGGACTTCAAGATTATTGGCGCCTTTGGAAAAGTCTACGAATGAGGACTGTATAATACATTCAATATATTTATCAACACCACACACGCGCACACACACAATATATATAGGACTTTAAGATTATTGGCGCCTTTGGAAAAGTCTGCGAATGAGGACTGTTTAATACATTCAATATTTTTATCAACACCACACGCGCGCGCACACACACAATATATATAGGACTTCAAGATTATTGGCGCCTTTGGAAAATTCTACGAATGAAGATCTTTTAATACCATTCTTGTCCCGCTAAACAGAGATAACAAGTCGTCTAAAAAGTCTATTTTTAGAGACCATAACGTGTGGTCTCTAAAAGTAACTTTTCTTGTAGTGATTAACGGCATGATGCGTCCGATGAGATGTTTCTTATGTTGGTTGAATGCAGTTCTTTTTTGGTTTTGTGTGTATTAAAAAATTAACTTAGTGAGAACAATGATGTAATAAAGTAGCTATTTGGTATAATCCTTGTGTAGTTGTGAAGTCAACAGAGAGTGAAAATGCTTTTTCAATTTGATTTTTATTTTATCAAATTAATTACAGAAAAAAGTATTGTTCTCAACTAAGGATGAGTTTTTTTAAGAAATGCATCAGCCAACATCTTCCCAAGAGACACTTGAGCTGGTGTGGTGAGGTGTAACCTTTCTGGTTCCTGCATTGGAAGACCCATTGCATCAACAGTCCTCAACTTCACAAGTTTCATTCCTAGTTGGGCCTCTCTCACCATGTATGTGTAAGGTCCTGATATAGATGCCAAAGCCACCTAACATAAAGACGATTCATGTTTGGATTAGGTTAATCAATTCAAAAAGGTTTCTGTTAGGATCGAGACACCTAAAACAAGCGTTAGAAGAATATGCGGATAACAATAAAGACAAGAACACAAGATATAACGTGGTTCGGTCGTTAGGGTCACGACCTACGTCCACGGGCAGGAACCAGAGACTTCTTTATTATGACTAAACTGTTTACAAGATGTCACCCTAAGGCGCGTACATATGACTGAACGCTAGGCTTGATATTTATAACAAAACAAGAAACCCTAATGTTGCCCTAATCTAAATTAGGAAACAATTAGTTAACATAATAAGGAGATTCTCAGCCGCCGCACAGCTTGGACTTCAAGCTACCTGCTCCACGCCGAGCATCCACGGAAGGCCCCACGCCGTGTGCCTATGTTGCACGCCGAGCACACCCCTTTTCTTGTTCCAAATATCTTCTAAGCCATTTCAAGTCATATCTCAACAGTTTCTTAAGTTAATAATTTGATATTTTCTTAAATCAAACTTAAAATTAAAAGGTATGTCATGCATTATTAAGTTAGTTGGAATTTTGGTTTGGCAACAAGATCAACTAGGTTGGTCAACCACAATAAATTTTGGTCTTAGACAACAAATTTAATTTATTATCATATTGGCATCTAACTGTTATCTATATTTCTAGTTCATATGCTTGATATTACTCACTTCATTTTATATATTTTAATATGTTCTAGGGCCACTTTTTTCTTTTACACCAGGTCAAAAAATGTTAGAACCGACTCTATACAACACAATATTAAAAGACTTAAATATTTAAATGACAAAACCGACCCTCGTTTAAATAGTTAATTTGTATCAAAGGTCATTTAGTCTAGAAATACAGATGTTTAAGGTTTTGTCTAAGGTCATGTGTTTAATTAAGGTTTTTTATAGACAATGTGTAGATTTAGAAATATATAAGTTAGTGGATGCGTGAGTTATGCTATACAAAAAAATAGTTAATTTGTAATTAGTCTCACTTGACTTAGAGCGAAGCGTGTACGTACAAGCAGTATATATGCTCACGGTATGCCCACATGGAGGGACGGTACCGAGGGGTACACCACCCCCTTAGAAGAAGATGGAATTGGTATTTGAATGCCGAATAGAGAAAAGAGAGAAAGAGAGAAGGAAATAGTAGAGAGGAGAGAGAGTATATTTTTAAATAAAAAATCTTTAAAACGTGCAAAACGTGGATAGTACGACGATTTAAGCATGCTTGAAACATGAAGTAAATTATGCTGATTTGGTTTAAGCATAGGATAACCAACGAAGTTTAGCATAATTTTCCCAATTATTATATAATTTATAGTTTTTAAAATAAAAACTGAGCTGTAATGTTACCTGAATTATAGGCAGCTTACGCAAATGGAGATCGGCGCGCACGTCAAGGAAAAAACGATGCAATCTGCTATTGTACGCCTCAGCATCTTCAAGAGTCAACGTATCACTTTCCCCTTGATACCACAACAACCCACGGATAACACCTCCGCCGTGCACCGCCGCCTCCGCCCGCCGCATCATCTGGTTATAAAGACCGCCGCCACGAACCCACTCGCTAATATTAGTCCCTCCGATTGCACAAGGCACCAACCCCACCACCCCAAATCTCGAACATTCTTTTCTTAACAACGAATTCGCGAACGACATTCCCGGGCCCACACCGCAGACTTTTGCCACGTCAATGTCTCGGTGAAGTGGCTCCGCCGCCGGTACCCAGGTAAGGTTGGAGGCGAGACGGAGGATGGCGGGGTTGGTGGAAGATTCAGGTGGGATGTAGCCGTCCCACGTCATGTTTATCACCCCACCTCGACCAGACATGTTGCTCTGGCCGGCTAATATGAAAATGCTCTTGCCAGCGGCGGCGACATTTGGTAGGTCAACGACGGCGGAGATTACGAGACAGGCGTAGAATAAGAACAAAGGGAGCATTTCTTTGGTTGTTGATGAGTGCTGTAGACATCTCATTGCATCTTCAGTACTTGAATATATTTATAAAAAAAGTTTGATTTAATATTTAATGGAGTAAAAAAAAAAGAAAATTAGCAGCTGAGTCAACCATTAAAGTGTATCTTAAAACTGGAGTCATTTTTTATGGAAGTGACGGTGCTTGCTGCAGTTCCTGGTCAACCATCTTCTATGCATTCTCGCCAAGTATCGACGTCGTGTTGTTGCCGTCTTTGTTAGACCACTTTTTTAGTTACAAACACTGCTATAAAATAAAGATTTTCATGGTACTCGGACCACGTGTTATTTAGGATTTAGGCCCGGTTATATAACAAAAATTAAGTAACAATAGAAATTAAAAAACGAAATTTCAAATTCCATCCCAAATTTTATTGTTTCCCACCTTTCTTGTTCTTTATCTTGAAGCTTCTGTCTTTGTGTTATTATTCTCCTTAATCTCTCAACTTTACGTTTTTATGTGTCCCCAAAGACTATCGGGTGGCGGTACACTAGTACAAAAACTACTTTCAGTCCCATACATTTAAACCACCGGGACTAAAAGTTTCAAAACTTTCAACCCCGGTTCTTAATTAAGAAACCGGGTTTGAAAGAGGTACTCAAAATGGTGAGAGAGGGCTTCAACCCCGTTATTTACTAAAAACCGGGACTAAAAGTTTTAAAAGTTTCAACCCCTATTTTTAATTAACAAACCGGGGCTAAAACTTTTAAAACTTCTCTTTTACTCCCCTCCCTCTCCTTCCAGAAACGTGTTAGGTTTTATCGTCTCTCATAACTCATTCACGGTGTCGGCTGCTGCCCTCTTCCCCTTTCAGCATCTCTCGACAATCGACCCAGGGGAGTCTCGACAGTTCACGGCGTCGGATTCGGACACAAAAGTCACACCACTCTCGGTCTCTCGCTTAGTCGATCTCCTGCGTCTCTGGTTGTGCTTCCACGCATACACAGATACAATAGGGTTTTTTTTTCTGTTAACAAAGGTCAATTGCTCTGCTTCCTGCCCTAGGTAACATTAATTTCTTTTTGTTGTTTAACTTCACGCACACGGCTTTAATTTTTACTTCAAGGTTCAAATATTTGATTTCTTTCGATTTTCAATTCTGTTCATAAGCTACCTCAAAATTTCGCTTCATTTGTTCTTAAATTTGGTTAGGTTTTAGGTGATTACGAGACCATATGAGTAGATGTATAAATTTGGTTTTTATAATTTTTGAACTCTCTTTTTTATTGTAAGTATACTAGTCTGGAAGGTGCAAGAAGGCTTTTTGATGTTAGTATGTTTCTAATAATATTCAAGTTAATATGTTTACAATGTAATCTTTATGTTAGTATGTTTTTAATGATTTGAAAGTTGCAACAAGTTTGTGTTTGATTATGTTAAAAAAGACTTGATTTGTGATTGTGTTGGTTTTGGAACAATTGTTTAGATTTTGTTTATAAATTGTGTTTCATAAGATGTACTGCCGTTTCATGTAATTTAATGCATTAAGTTGGTATTTGGTATCTTCACCTGCTTATATTATCCAATTTGAATTTACAGGCTCATTTATAAGATTAATACTTCAATTGGGCAGGAGTCAAACTCGATATTTTTAATTGAAATTCTCGACATACACGAGTTCAAGAGTTTCAAGACAAACAAATGCTCATTTGGTACGCCTTTCTTTGCATTATTGACCTCATGTTGTGTAATTCTTTTTTGTCCTTGGATCACATATTTTCTTTTCTGCTAATGAACCTTAATTTTTCATTGGTAAGATAATTCTATCATATATACAAATTGTAATATAATTCTTCTAATCTAATTATATATCTATAAAATTTAGCAGGAAATGAACAACGATTCCCTTAAGCCGAGTACAAGATGGCCGAATGGGTTGAAATTAAAACACTAAAAGATGTATTAAGTGTGTTATGTTAATTGAATTGCAGGACCATTTTTTCAATTGCCATTTATTGGGAGTTTTGAAGATTCATTTGGTAATATACTCTCCAACATATTAGATTTCAATTTTGGCATTTAGGTTTTATTATAATGATTATTTCCTGAATCTAATTGATATGCATGTTTACCTGTGATGCTCATAAAGTTATCCCTGGACCTTGACTTTCTTATGCTTTATCAATTATCATCTCCAAACAATCCATTGCAAACTATGGTATGCTTCTCATTAACTATTAAACTATTTTGCTGTTGAATATCATTATATAAATTGACTTAGATGTATATACAATTTGTGTGCAAGTGTTTTTTTTCTAAAAAAGACTAATAAGTAAGGTTGTGATTGGTGGGGATTGTGAGCCTATGTGGCTTGAGTAAGTTTTGGGTTAAATGGGTAGAGTACAAGTTTTTGTGGTAATTTGGTTAAATGGGTTAGGTACAAGTTATGTGGTAATTAGAATTGAACTAAACTTTGTTTTGTTGGATTAGAACATGTATAACTTGATTTTACTTCTCTTTTTTATATTGACAGATTGTCAAGTAATTGTAAAAGCTTTTGAAGAGATGGAGAAAATTCACAAAGTCTCAAAACCAATAATTGGGCTGTCAATTGGTGTTTGATGCAATTGACTTGATGGTATT
>JAUEJL010056325.1:0-17592 GCA_032274825.1 Drosophyllum lusitanicum | reverse complement strand
CCAAATCGCCCTTGTTGTATTCTGGTAAACCCCCCCCCCCCCCCTTTCTCTTCATATTGTGATTCCAGACCCTTTATTTGTTTCGGATTTTCGCGGAGAATCGTCGATTTTGCTCAAGATTGATCCTAATAGTAAGGCACACGATTACTTTTACTGTTTATAATTCTTTTTATTGTTTTCGACTTCATTGATAATCGTCACTGTTGCTATTTATAAACAGCGGACACGAATCCACGTTTTTTGTGAGTCTTGATGTTTGTGCATTCAGAATTGCAGAAACAATGTTGTTCTTAATGTGGGTTACCACGTATGAACAATTGGTCCAATTGATTTTGTGTAATTTGGATTTTGTATAAGCTATTGCTAGGTAATTGTAGTACTGTAGCTTTGGATTCTTCGAATTCGTCTAGTATCTGATTTTTTTTTTGAACAGCGTCTAGTATCTGATTGTTTGACTTCTTAACTTAATATACAAGTTAATTTTCTTGGGATTATTAGCGATCACTACCTCATTGGCTGCCTGATTCTATTTACATTGTAATCATTGTTATGAGTATTTCAATTTATTACATTCAAAGGGCTTTTTCATAGTGAGAGGAATTCTACTGTAGTTATTTATATGATATAGCTATGTCTTGGTTTTTGTTTTGTTTCTTGAAAGGCATAATGATATTTCATTACCGAAAAAACAATTATTCCCTCCACACAAGCTTTTTCGGTGATACGAAACCCTTGCCGTGATCTATTTCTATGTCTAATCCTTCTGTTTCATTAGATTAATTTGATTCTCAGTCGTGTTACAGACAAGGAACGTCTAGTAGTTTTGTTTCATCAGCAAATTTGTTACAAATTACTAATTGGCAGGCGTTGAGCGATTTGCTATATCTATTTGTTTGTATTGGTGAAAAAGTATTGATTCTAAAAGTCCATCCGGTCCATATTGAAGCCTCATCTTTATTTTTAACTATACGAGGACTAGTCTTTACTCTTTAGACATGCTTTACTACATTGATTTAAGCCAATAAAGTGGAGCTTTTAAGTTTTAACTAGATATTCACTTGTAGAATATATGCCTTCCTTGCACAACCCTGGGAAGGCAAGTCATTATTACCGAATAGCCATTTTAACTAATAAAGGATAGACACATTTTTGTATTTCTTACAAGAAGTTCTCAATAGATATCTTGTCCAAATACTAATACTATTGAAAGAAAGAATAAAGAAAAAAATCTGGGCAGGAGCCATTAATTTTACATGTTATGTATGCTTTTTGTTCCAAGTGTCAACTATGAGATAATGACTTTTTTGCAGGTAGAGTTTTATTTGTACCTGTACATATAGTAGCTACTTGTAATGGGTTGGCTTAGCAAATTTTTTAAAGGCTCCAACCATGAAGTTTCAGAAGGGGATTATAACTGGAGATATGAAGACAACACTGTGTCAAACGGAAATTATCCTTCTACATCATGGGTAATTATTTATATTATTTCTTGTTTTCCACATGTTCACTCTCTTTGTGATATATTGCAATATCTTTGCATATTGATATTTTAAGTTCCAGGGTGTTAATATCTCTTTTCAAATTGATATCTTTGATGTTTGACTTTTGCCAAGGATCCCACCTTGGGATTGGTCTTGTTTGTACATGATTAATCCATCGAGATCTAATCTTATCTTATTACTTGGATAAAACTTTAGCAGGATCCATTCTCTGAGAATGAAGAGATTGACCGTGCAATTGCAATATCACTTGCTGAAGAAGAAGGGAGAGGGAAACATGTTGTTAGTAAGTGATGTAATTATTTGTTCATAATGTGTCCTTCATAGTTAGCTTTTCTGAAACTATAATCCACATTCGTTATGTTAATTTTGTGTTTCACAACATGCAGTTAGTCATGAATCTCCATTGAATGAACATGCACTCTATGAATATGATTACTGTAGTTCATAAGATTGTAGAGTTGTTTATATATCTAGCCTAGATGGCAATATACCTTTCTAATCATATGTATATTTTTCAAAAACTTAAACCTTCATCTAAACCTGTGAGTGGTTATGGTATCACATTCTCTTTTGTAACTCAAATATCTGCTAGAACTCATATATGCTTTTTCTTTTGTTTTCTCTAAATCCATTGGTTAGGTGATGATTCTCAACTGAAAGAAGATGAACAGCTTGCAAGGGCTCTACAAGAAAGTCTGAAAGTTGAGTCACCTCCCCGAAACAGAAATGTAAATGGAAATGGAAATATATATCAACCTATACCCTTCCCATATTCGACTGGATTCAGGTAATTGCATTTATTCTTATTTGCAACTCTGTGCTTGAATTTGATGGTTGTATGTTTAGATGTATACTTAATTGTTATGAGATGATCCCAAGTTTAGATGTATATTAAAACTGTAAGGTGAACTGTCAATAATTAGCCCTTGAAGACAACTAAATTCAGAAGTCAGTGCACGCTTTTTAATCTTTTCTTTGTCTACAAACAACTGAAGTTTAAGTTTAAACTTACGTCATCACGTTAAAAATTGATTCTTATCACTTGTACCTTTTTTTCTCTTTTATTTTTCTGGTTGTTGTAGGATATGTGCTGGTTGTAATTATGAGATCGGTCATGGAAGATTTTTAAGTTGCATGGGCGCAGTTTGGCATCCAGAATGTTTTAGATGCCATGCATGTAACCAACCTATTGCTGATTATGAGGTATTGAAGTCATAACTGATTTCTTCCATACACGCTAATTTATATTATGACTCATTAAAATATGGCATCTCTTCTTTGTAATGTAGTTTTCCATGTCGGGAAGTTACCCTTATCACAAAGCCTGCTATAAGGAACATTATCATCCAAAATGTGATGTTTGCCAGCACTTTGTAAGAATCTTTCATAGTGAATATGCGTCGTCTCTCTATTTTTTCCCCATCAGATTTAATTTGGAGTTACATCTGGGTGTTATAAATCTGTTTTACAGATTCCAACAAACGCAGCTGGCCTTATTGAATACAGGGCACATCCTTTCTGGGCCCAGAAATATTGCCCATTTCATGAGCATGATGGTACTCCTAGGTGCTGTAGTTGTGAGCGAATGGAGGTACATTTTAATTATTATATTTATTTAATATCTGTATTTAGTATTAGTTTTGGATATAATAAAAAGTGATTTGCCAATAATCTTCAGCCACGTGAAACAAGCTATGCCGCTCTTGATGATGGTCGAAAACTTTGCCTAGAGTGTCTTGACTCTTCAGTTATGGATACACGCGAGTGTCAGCCGCTATATCTTGATATACAAGCATTTTATGAAAGTTTAAATATGAAAGTGGAACAGAAAATTCCTTTACTTTTGGTTGAGAGGCAAGCACTTAATGAGGCCATGGATGGAGAAAGGAATGTAAGAAGATTCTTATAGATATTATTATTATTATCATAATATTATTTAGACTTCTTAGAGTTGGGATTTTTCAACCCGTTTACTTACAATTTGGGTTGTGTTGATCTCAAACATGTCAACTCAAAATATTTGGCTAAAAGAAGAACATGGTAAATAGGTTGAACAAGTCAAATGGGTTGAAATTAGCACAAAGTTTATCTTTAATGGATACAGCCTCCAAACTTGTTTCATTCTAAGAGTTAGATTATTATTGTAATACTAATTAAATGCATTAATTATCTATAGTTATTTGAATAAATGGACTAAAAATGGTTGCTGATGAACAACGGCCCAACCCATTTTGACAAGTACTAAAAAGTATTAACCGGAATCCGTTACCAAAGCCACTAATCATGCCACCTAGGTCTCTTTATGCATCTTGAAGGGAATTTTTATGGTTGTTGCTTCATTTTTCCTCATTTTTTGGTCAGGGTCATTACCATATGCCCGAGACGCGAGGACTTTGCCTTTCAGAGGAACAAACTATCAGCACAGTATGTATCCCAAGCTGATTAGTTATTTTTTATATGTATTCCCGGAATATATATTCTTAATATATATATATATATATATTTGTTGAATCTTGTGTACTGGTAGGTTTTGAGACGACCAAGAATTGGGATGGGAAATCGGGCCCCAGACATGAGAACAGAACCATATAAGCTGACACGTCGCTGTGAGGTTACAGCAATTCTCATTTTATATGGCCTTCCTAGGTATTTTTTTTTCTAACTTCCCCCCTTCTCTGAGATTTCTATTATATAGTTTTTAACAGCATTTACTACTTGTATAAAGATTCTGTTGGTTGAATTATTCTAAACAGATTCTGTTTTCATCTCTTAACGGGTCAAACAGATAAAACGAAAAAGGTTAACTGTAAAGGAAACATATCAAATGGGTCGAACGTGTCACATGCTTTGAAAGTTGCTTAAAGTGGATTTCAAATGCATGAAACCTCTTAAATCAAATTATTCAATATTAGATGATTATTATTAAAATAATATAATTTTTGTAAATTTACTTGAAACACCAATTATTTATAAAAAACGAAAATGTTTAGAGCAGTGAGTGGTTTGTGTCAAACAGACTGACTTGACAAATTTCTGATACAAACCCATCTCATAAGCCCGTATCACGCCCTAAGCCCAATTGTAGAAACTCACCCCTTAAAACAGGCTTATAGGGAAAGGGACACCTAGACTTATAAGCCACAAACCTATTTACTTTAGGCTGATGTGGGATGGTAACAGTTTTTACCAATTACCCGATCTACCCATTTTTCCACCTTTAATATTTAGTTTTTGTTGCAACCAGAATTATAAGAAGAAATCTATTGAGAGTAGTTTGAATAAAATGCTTTTGATAAATGGCAAAGTTCAACTACTTCGTATACTTGCAATTCCATAATCGAGCTTTATGAGACTTGCTATGCTTATGGCCCTTGGGTTTTACCTGATTAGTAAATACTAAAGTGCTTGCTGCATGCAGGTTGTTGACAGGATCAATTTTAGCACATGAAATGATGCATGCATGGCTGCGACTTCAAGGTTTCCACTGCAAACATTAAATAATTTTTATCATTGAAGTTGCTAAAATATCTAGACTTAGAGTCTTCACTGTACTTTCACGCCGCAGACTGCAAAAAAAATCTATCAATCACATAATTACTAACCCAAATCGTATCAGTTATGTAATTCTAATTAAATCAGCTATTATCAATGTTGGACAAGAGTTGATTAACTTATCTCGATCTTATTGATGATTTACATTTGATTAAGATTTGACAAAAATGTAGATGATATTATTATGACAGTACCTATTGTGATTGATATGTCTTTTTATTGCATAAATAGAAGTGGTGGTTTTGACCCAATTACTTATATAGAGGTTGAATTAAGCTATTTTATACTTATTCTTATCTTTATTTAAAACATTATTAATTATAAAAGTTAAGCAAAACTTGCAATTTAATTTGGTTATCTATATTTTGCATTACATTTAACATGTTTTTCTTTTTATTACCTTAAGGTTATCGAACACTTAGTCAAGACGTTGAAGAAGGAATATGTCAAGTTTTAGCTCACATATGGTTAAGATCCCAAATAGCTTCCATGTCATCCTCGTCATCTGCCACGTCATCTAGGCAAGGGAAAAGATCTCCATTTGACAAGAAACTTGCAGAGTTCTTCAAACATCAGATTGAATCTGACATGTCACCAGTTTATGGAAATGGTTTCAGAGCAGGCTATCAAGCAGTACTTAAATACGGACTTCCAAGAACCTTGGAACATATTCGAATGACAGGGAGCTTTCCTTTTTAAATTTGGATCATTTTTGGTTAAATATATTCTTTTTGGTCATAGCAAGTTCTAGCCTAATTTAATTTTTTTGTGAAGATTATAGAAAGTATATACCACGATTGAAAGTTCATTTTGTATGCCACATGTAGATTTTGTACTTATAATAATAAAATTACGTATTCTTTTTTTTTTCATTCATATCTGTTGGCCGCAACTTCAGTTTTATTTTCCTTGCACAGCTGATAATGTTACTATTTAGACAGGTACAGAGCAATATGCTTGTGGAGCTCGTCTCAGGCACTATGCGTCTTTTTACGAATCTCAAAAACTCGGGTGTGATATAATCTATGTTCCCTAAACCCTTCTCTTGAAGGGTCTAAGTGTCTAACATCATTTGCGGTTATGCTTGTTGCTGTTGTTCTCGCCTGTTGTTTTCATGGACGTGATTCGGACTGTTAGAGGTACTGGGTAACAAGATATACAAAAATAGGTTAAAGAAATAGAAAACATAAGAAGCCCCAATCTCAGTTAAGGTTATTTGTTCTCCTCATAATTCTCTCTTTGAGGTGGTTTATGGGTTACAAGCCGACTCTTCCTGATTATTTTCATGAAGATATGTATCAAGGATGTATGGTCTTGGTTTTTGAAAGGGAGTAGGGATGAGAAAAAACCCGTTTGGCCCGAACCGACCCACACCAGACCGATTTAAATATTTTTGGATCCATTCTCGGTTCCTGTATTTCAGTTTTCGGTTACAACCCGTTTGGCCAAAACCGATTTTGGTTTTTTTTGGGTTCAGTCCTGTTTGGTTCGTTTTGGATGTTGTATTTTATTTTTCGTAAATTAACTATTAACATGTTATATAAAACTTATTCAATGAAAACGTTATATAAATAGAGGAATGCAAATTCAAAACAAAAATTCGTTGTCATTGACTTGTTTCATTTATAAAAAAATTTCCATAAAAAGACCCTTTTTAATTTTAATAAAATAATGGGTTTACTTCTCTAAAATGTATTAAACTATACCCCAAATGTTAATGTGTGTATCCACCTTTTAAAAATGTTATTGTGTGTATTAAACTTTAAAAAAATATGTTATTTTATGTATTAAACTTCCTATTGTATATACTAAACTTATACTTTTTTTGATTTTTTATGTAATCAAAATACATTAATAACAACAAATTAAAAGTAAAAGTTCAATACACATGCACAATAACATTTTTGAAAGGTGGATACATACATTAACATTTGGATTATAGTTTAATACATTTTGGAGAAGTAAACTCTATTTATTTTGGTTAATTTTTGTGTATAAATTTAAAAGAAGTAAAAAGTAAAAAAACAGAAAAATAGTCTAGAGTCGTGATAAACCACTAATGGGATTTTGGCTACTTGCCACAATGGTGTGAAAGTTGCGAAGCTAAAGTAACATATGGGATTTTGGCTACCTATCATGATGGTCGCTCTAAATAGAGCTAGTTATAATAAAAGTTAAATAAATCATATATTTTATTGTTTAACTAATTTCTAACAATATTATTATGAGATATAAAAAAAACTTCAAAAAAAAAGAAGAGAAAAGATGATGAGATTGTATAAGGTGAGAACACATGTGACTAGGGTTATAAACGAATTGAATGTTTGGCGAACCGTTCATGAATTATTCGGCGAAAAGTTCATTTATGTTCGTTTATTTAATAAAGAAACGAACATGAACAAAAATCGTTGTTTGTTTAGTTACATGAACGAACATGAACAAAGGCCTCGTTCGTTCATTTATGTTTGTGAACGTTCGTTTATCCATTCGTTTATGTTCGTTTACATATATGTATGTATGTATGTATGTATTAATAGGGTAAGGTTATGTATAGAACCACCTTTATTCATAGAACCTATAGAACTATTATGGTGATGGCATCTGTCATCAAGAAAAGGGCAAAAAAGAGATTTTTGCTTTTGTCCATAATGTCACGCGCCTCGAAAATAAAATTCTCCGGCAATTTGTTTAAAAAAACCCATTTAACTTTCTAATGATCATAACTATGTCATGTTTAAGATTTTTAGCAAAAAAAATTATACCATCAGGTTCAATATTTCTTGCTCTTTAATTCAAGACCACTATTCCCATAATTCCAAAATTTTTATTTTGAAAATGCAATTACAAAAATGCAAATCTCAAATCTGAACATGCAACTGTGGATGAAGATGATAATCAACATGCAATCCAGATGAAGATGATAACCAAAATGAAACATAGATGAAAATGATGACCAAATGCAACCCACATGAAGATGATAACCATAATACAACTCAAAAAAATGATAACCAAAATGCAACCCAGATCAAGACCAACATGCAAATCAGATGAAAATTATAATCAAAATGCAACCCAATTGATTGTTCTTCTGAGAATCTCTGGGGCGTTAACCGAAAACCACCATTTAAGATCTGTAAATTGTAGATCTAAAAAGAAATCGCTGAGTTATTTGCATGTTAATGACTTAATATTATTTGCATTTTCGGTTATTCTCATTTTGGGTTATTTGCATTTTGGTTATCTTCTTTATCTGGGTTGCATTTTGGTTTAGTCTTCATCTCGATTGCATTTTGGTTATCACATTCATCTGGGTTGTATTTTCGTTATCTTCTTCATTTTGGTTGCATTTTGGTTGCATTTTGGTTATCTTCTTCAACTTGATTGCATTTTGGTTATCTTCTTCATATGGGTTGCATTTTGATGTGAAAGTGTTGTTGCTTCATCTGGGTTACATTTTGATGTGAAAATGTTGTTGCTTGCATTTTAGATTGTTGTTATGTGCATTTTAGATTGTTGTTGCTTGCAATTTTTTATGTGAAAATGCTTATATATGTGTTTTTAATAGATTTTTGTAAATACATATCAACTAATTAACATGCAGTTCGAAAATGTAAAATCCAAAAATGCAAATTCCAAAAAATGCAAATTCCATACACAACACTACAATGCAAGTTCCATACACAACACTACATCAGTTAACTGCTTCTGTTATTTTCTTTCAAAAAAAATAACAAAATCATTCTAGCAGGAATCATCAACCAAATTGGAGTTTGAAGAATAAAAAAATCAAACCTGGTTCAACTGAAGCCAAAATCGATATGGGTGAGGTGAGATGGTCGTAGCTGGCGAGAAAAAGGGTTTTTTTGAGCCAAAGGTAGTTGTAATTGTCTCTAAAAAACTCAAAACGGTGGCGACCTTAGGTGGCCTACGAGAGGGCGAATGTGGTAGCAAACAGTCTCAATCAATCTTCTTAACTCTTGTGAAGCGAAGAAATGAAAATTTATGTTTATATTGCCATGTCACAAAGTTTATGATGTTTCTGCCCTTGGTTTTGTTTAATAACTTACTTTTTTTAATGTCAACTTTAAGTTTTGATCCAATCAAATCTAAGTTACATATTTATACGTATCTTCACGTGTGCATATGCACATGTGATTAGTTTTGAACATTAATTAAAAGAGTGCTAATCTTATGTTCTTTTTTATTAATTTTGTTTTTCAAATATGAAGGAACATTTTATGTGCCTACTAACAAAGTTGCAATTATAGGCTAGAATTAGGAGAGTAGGAATTTCAGAAGACATGTTATGTAAATTGTATAAAAAGAGCAAAACTATTTTGGTCCATTTATAGTCAAACTAGTTTTCATTTTTCTTTTTTACTTATATATACATCTATTTTCACATGTGCATATCTACATTTGTGCCGAAGAAACTAGGTGAGTCTGTGAATATGTACATGTGCATATATTTGCACATGTGCACATGTCGAGACCTGTATTGTAAAAAAAACATAATATGCACATGTCGAGACCTGTGCTGGAAAAAACCCAGAAAACACAAAAAAAAATTCCGAAAAAAATATAGCAAGATAAGTATCTAATTAAAGAGCATAATTTTCTTGTTAATTTGGTATAATTTTCGTAATTTAACACCTTTCCGTTTGATGGTTATATTAGTTTTAAAAAATGGGGGTAATGTGAAAATGTCCAAATTGCCCTTAATTATTTAAGGATAAGTTTGATTAGTTTAAGGTTATCCATTAACAACTCTTTATTCTAGAACCTCCATCTTTTTTATCAACGGCTATAATTGATTCTCGTACGAAAAACAGTTTTCGTTTGAACCGTCCCCTATATATATATGTGTGTGTGTGTGTGTGTGTGTGTGTGTAAATAAGAAATGATTCATTTGAGAGAAGTTTTTATTGCGAATAACATGAGAACCATTTGTGGCCATTGATTATAAATACTCAAAGGTTAAAATTAATTGTGGCAAACATGTCATTAATTAAAAACACGACAGTCATTTTCACTTTTCTAATATCATGGAGTGGTATTTTAAGCAAATTGTTTAAATAAATTGGGGGAATACTTACACCCACTTTCTTAAAGCTAAAATATCTATGCAACACAACAGTATTAAAATAATTTTTTTTACCAAATTAATGAGAATTTTATGCTCTTTAATATTACATTCATATTGTCATGCTTTTTGAAAGAAACTTTTTTAGTTTTGCTAGGATTTTTTCCGGCACATACAATAAAGTCACATATGCACGATGCATATGTGCAACTATACTACTTACTTTTGTTCGAGCACAGGTGAGTATGCACCATGCACATTGGCATCTTGTGCACATATGCACATGCACATGTATACCTAAATGCACGTGTGCACATGCACATGTATAACTCAAAGTTGGTTTAGTCAAACTCATGCTCAATTTGTAACACATGTTATTTGATCTATTTAGAATATTAATTTCATTTTATTTCAAAATAATTAATTTTACTATCATTACTAATTTGTCAACAACTAATACGTGAGATTCATATTGGCCAAGTATACATAATTAGAACTACAACAAATGAAGGGACAATGGGCACTATCCATCATGTAAACTATACATGTTTCAGTAGTTTAACCATGGTTCTCAAACAAACATCTCAAGTTTCCTCTTCATCTATGGTACTAGTTCAGAAACAAAATCAAGCCAAATTAAAAAGTCAATAAAAACGTATAAAAACAAATCATCAATCAAAAACCCAAATCAAAAAATCTAAACAAATGAGAATATCGTTGGTCACAGACGGTCGTTTAATCTCCAAACCCAAATTGCTAGAAAAAATCTGATTGGAAAATCTCTAGTAAGAACATATAAAAAAATTATAAACATAACCTAAATATGAAGTGGCGATAGTAGACGAGAGTTGGTCATTTCAATCTTTCTCTGAAGTTAAACCGGTAGAGTTGATCAGAAAACCGGGTCAACAGAGATGAAGGAAAAGGTTACTCGGCCCAAAAATCAGGTTTGCGAAGATGAAAGGAATACATGTCGATCTCGATGATGTGGAGTAAGCATTTTCAAACGATCTCTATGATTTTTAATTCAAATTTCACAGGTGAGAGGAGCATTCGAAGTTAAGAAATCGTTAATAATTAGTCAGCAAGTTGAGTTCATGTCGCCATCTTTGATCTAAGGAAATTCTTGAAGCTATATCGACAGATCCACCATTTGGGAGCAGCGCTGCTTGTCGGGAGATGATACATGAGAGAAAGCAACATGGGATTTGAGTATTAAAATGACTTTTGTGCCTTTTAAATTAAAACAAAATAAAAAAGACAAGAAATTAATTGATTGGTTCAAAATGGTTTTCGCGATACTCGTAATAAGAACGGTTCTTAAATGAACTTCTTTATATATATATATATATCAAGGTTAGTGAAAAATATGAATTTAGATGAAAATAAAATACCTAATCCGAGCCTTCGGATCAAAACAATATATGGTTTTTGATCATATGGCAGTTTTGTAGTTTAATAATTATTAAGAAGAAAATGTACAACTTTTTTTTATTAAATTAAGGGTAATATGGGAACTTTAAAATTTTGATAACGTGCAAGTGTCTTCCACCCCCTACCTTGTCTGACTTTCTTCTCTTTTAGATTTATCTTTTCTTTTATTACTAAATCTAAATAAGTTTTTCTACTTTTTTAAATTAAAATATTTTTACTATAATTAATAAATAATTTAAACAAATTAGATATAAAACATTCATTTTTTTCTCTTTAATTTGGCACTACACTTGATATATTTTGGATGAGTTTTTTTTTCTGTTTTTTAATGGGTTGTTACTGAAGTGTACTGATGACGATTTCACACTTTGGGTCACAGTTGACTATTCAAGCCGTACCAAAAATTTCATATGTCTGACTGTGCCCGAGTTTTGTTTTCACCGAAATATAACACGACCTTTCGCTTCATACATCAACACATTAGTTACAACCCATCACTTGGTGAATTTGTGATTCCCCCATATATATTTGTGATTTGCGATTGTGGTCCAAACTACAACTTGTGATCCTTTCCTTTATTTATGTGATTCAAGATTTGCACTCAAGGTCATGATTTGCGATTTACAATTACATTGGTTTTCGATTTAGTTCTAAGTTGTAATTTGCGATTCAACTAAGATGATTCACGATTGTGGCAAAGTTTCGAGTTTTGCGATTCTCACATGAATTATGATCCAGTCCCAATTTAGTTCACGACTTAACTCTCCTATGTCCAATTTGAGATTTCAATTTAAGTTCTATTTGCGATCCCCTTTATTCCAAAAGATTTACGATTGAACAATAAATTTGTTTTCGATTCGTACGATTTGTGATTTAGGGAATCTCACTAGGAGATTTAACCCCTACAATTTGCAATCCTACTCTCCCTTACTATTTTCGATTAGATTATACTTAAGGTGATTTACGATTCTAGCTTAAGCCCAAGCACATGTGCGATTCTGTAACGTCCCAAAATTTTTTTAAATATAAATTCATATAACCGTAAGATCGTTGAATAAACATTCGATTACATCATTAATTAACAACCGGCCCAACACACGGGACTTACGGCGTAAAAATAGGTTTTAAAATAACGTTCATGTATCAGAGTTTATAGAAAACTAATTTCAGAAGCAGCTGTCATGCAGGAGCCTTCCCATTGTCAGCTCGCGACGGTCCCGAAAGGAATAAACATCAATAGGTTAAGCATAAAGCTTAGTGAGCACACAACACTTGTACATAATATTAAGACACACATCCACAGATAGTGTACATCACATCAGTTATGCCACACATGCGAAGTGGCCATCGGCCAAACGAGCCCAGCTGCTCACGACACCACACATGTATCACATCATATATGCCACACAGGCGAGGTGACCATCTGCCAAATGAGCCCAGTTGCTCACGACACCACACAGGTATCACATCGTATATGCCACATAGGCGTCGTCATCACAGTATCACATAGAGCACGTATCACAACATAATATAAGAGTTAGTGAAACTCACCTGATTAGCAGCAACAGCAATAAAACACAGAAAAAGGCATACATGTGGATTGAACAGTTAACGAATTCGACAGCAAGAACCTACAACACATCTTATCAAATCAATACCGGGTATAAGTCCTTAAGTCGAAAGACACTCGCACACCCTAAGTCCTAAGGTTGGACCACAATCCATGTTGCATCCAAAACCCAAGTCGGACAACACTGGAAGTCTGACCACACGAAGGTCGGACCAACTAAAGGTCGGACCACACGAAGGTCGGACCAACTGAAGGTCGGATCAACTGAAGGTCGGATCAACTGAAAGTCGGATCAACATGAAGGTCGGACCAACTGAAGGTCGGATCAACATGAAGGTCGGATCAACATGAAGGTCGGATCAACAAGAAGGTCGGACCAACTGAAGGTCAGATCAACACGAAGGTCGGACCAACTAAGGGTCAGATCAACACGAAGGTCGGACCAACTAAAGGTCAGACCAACCACCGGTACGCACAGTCGATACTTACAAATCTGAAATCCTTCAAAACTTGACCAATCCACACCATTTTTGTTTCTAAGGATTCCTAACAACTAAAGAACAACTCCTTATCAATTAATCCAATTAATACTACTAATTAGTGGTCTAAAAATGAAATTCTTTCTTTAAAATGGGGTTTCATAAAACTTCAAGAACAGGGGTGAAACTACACAGCTTTCTAACTCAAAACTCACCCAAGAAATCCTAACTGAAATCAACTACGAAGGATAGCATCCATACCTTGAATTTTTCTTCAAAGATTGCTTCAGAACTCAAACTCCTTGCTTCCTCCTTCTTCCTCTTCACGATGATACACACACAGAGCACCTTTCTCTCTCTCTCTCTCTCTCTCAGGTTTGAATACTCAATGGAACAGTAACAAGTGCTTGGGGGCTGTGCCCTAATGTAATATATATACTTGTCTTCTTGGGCCAAGCCCACCCAATCCCCTCTTTTAAACATTAAAACTTAAACCCAATTCAATTCTTTGCTAGGTTATCAATGGAGCCCAAGATTTTATATATATATATATATATATATATATACATATATGTATATATATATATATATATAGTCAATTAACTAAGTCACCCATAAGCCAAATAAATTCATACTCTCGAAATCAATTAGTAATGATAATAATGTTCACAACTCAATTTACATTGTCTTAATAATTACATACGGAAATCAGGTATTACAAAAAGTAATCAAAATATCAAATCCAATAAGTTGGCCTCTGATGTGCGTTTTACGTACTAGTTTTAAATTTATAAATCCGATTATTTTTTTACTAAAACAGCACGAATAGGCAAGAGGACCTAATCGGTTTTCTAGTATAGCAATAAGTCGGGTGTCGAACACTTGGGGAACGAGTATGATTCTGATTTTATTAAATTAATCTAGAATTAAATTATTTAAACTAGTAAAAGCAATTAAAAAGACAATTAAAGCAAATAAATGGGATTTTTGGGATTTTATCAATAAAGATTCAAACTTTATCACCTAAACTTACCACTAACACTAGCAAGAACCTAAAACAAACCAAAAAAAGTAAAAAGCACAGAACTTTATCAAGATTAAACTATCAATGAGAAGAATTCCCTCCATAGATTCGATTTCCACCTTTTCGAGTTAATTAATTCCCATTAAATTCGTGCAATAGACATTTAAATCATCTTATACCGATTTCTATAATGGTTAGACTCTTGGTCTGAATATATAGCCCTATAATTATGCAATTAATTAAATTTTATGGTCATGAAATCAACTAAGGGCACAATTAGACGTTTTTAAGTTCGAGTCAAACAAGACTTCACCTTTAATGATTATTTAGGTCATTAAATCATTAAATTGACACATAAAGGTTATCATGTGACAATCACACATATTAAAAGTTCCATTCTTGATTATTTAAGCCTAGGATTGGTCTATCACTAGTCTAAATTATCTATTGATTCTAAACAATCAAGATTCAAGTTACAAAAACATATTGGTCTTCTAATTTTTGTCAACTCAAATTATAAATACTCAAAAACAGATTCTAGAATATGCATGGATCTTTGATAAAGCTTGTAAGACAAATATAAGATGAATTATGTCTTAAATAATGGAAATTAAGCAACTTTACAAAGTATCATCTCCTCTAGGGAGGAAAATAAAATACCTAGCCTATATACATCATCCTTGAACATTGTAATTCATTAAATAAACTAAACATGAGTAATAGGAAAGAAAAACCGTGAAATGAATGATGACACAATTCTTGAATCTTCAAATTGATGCTCCAATCCTTCAAAGTTAAGCTCCACAGCCTATGGAACGCCTCTGAAATGTATATGGCAATGTTTGGGTAGAAGAAGTGGGGTGATTCACCCCTCAACCAATCTGGGGTGTTGTTTAAATAGATAGGCCAAAGCAGGGGTTTCGCGCCGCAACGGGTAATAGGTCGCGCTGGTATCCCTAGAGTCGTCGTGCTCCATACTTCATCCATTATTTGAACCGGTATTATCTGCCCATCGCGCCGCGATCTTATAAACATCGCGCCGTGATTTTGAGTTGTCACTGTTGGATAGACTTCAATTTGAATCCTTTGACCGGGCGTATTATCCATTGGTCGCACCGCGAACCATAAATGGTCGTGACGCAATCTCGACATTTGCCCCGACATTTGATTTTCATAATTTCTTTTTTTTTTCTTTTCTCTTTTCATCTTCTTTTCTTTTATTTTCTTTTCCTTTCTTCTTTGACTTCCTTTATTCTTCTTCTTGATTTAACTTTCATTTTCTTTAATTCTTGTCTTTTTAGCCTGCAAAATAAAAACAAAAGTAAAACATACCTTTTTAAACAAATACGCACACTTTCCAGCTAAGATTAAACAGATATCGTGCGTAATTTATATATAATAAATGAGATATCAAAATACCCCACACTTGAACTTTGCTTGTCCCCGAGGAAATCACAACTCTATCCATGCTAAAACTTAAAAAAATAACATCATTCTCTAAAAAATTAAATATCACTTACGAGTGTCAAAAAGGTTGACTAAAAACAAGACATCGGCCATACTTAGAATTATGCACATACTCATGTAATAATCCTCATTAACTTTTCAACCTTCCTAATAATCTCTCCACTTATAAATACCCAAACCTTAATTTATGAATAGCATTTGTTTTTAATTTGGTTAATTTACCCTTTAAGGAATCCCCCGACCTCAAAACTTAAATATTGCAGATTTTTCAACTTAATTTCACATATGCTTTTGATCTTTTCAGCTATCTTTTTTTTATAAGTCTATGACTTTTGATGGAACCCATGTAGTGAATATTCAACTCAACCGATCTCAAACCAGTTGGCTTTAGGTGATTAGGTCATTTATGTAACATCCTGAGTTCGGGCCTAGTTGTTACGTGGGCTTCGGTACGTTTATACGTGATTATCATTTGATTAAATATTATTTATTTATGTAAGTAATAACTTTAAATTAAGTTTGGATATTTAATTGTATGTATGTACGTATGCATGCATGTGTTAGGAGACATACATGAAATTAGGAAATGACACCTCCTGCTTTGTTTCATTCAATGTTTGAATACGTGGTGTAGGAGATAAAACTTTGAATTCTTTGTTATCATCTTCTCACTTGAAAGCCTGCCATAGTGTGTGTATGTGTGTGTGCCGAGAGAAAGTGAAGAAGAACATAAACTTGAAAGATTGGTTTCTTGATTTAGTGAGATTCACAATAAGGTAAGTATAATTCTTTGCTTGTATTGAATCATGATTTATGTTTAAACATGTTATAAATGATGAAAATAACCTGCTGGGTTTTGGATATAAACACCATGAATGAACATAATAGAAATTTGACAAATGGGTTTGGTTGGTTTTGATGTGTTCTTGAGTTTTATGGTGTTCATCGTGATGTTAAGCATGTTTATAGATGATTGAATATGTTTCTGGTAAGCTTTAGTAAGTTTATGATTGTTGGATATTTGATTCCTGGAATGTTTGAAGTTGGCGGATTGTGTTGAGGAAGAAGATAAATCTGATGCTTATAAAATCCGAAAGTGGAAGAATCCGACAATGATGAAATCCGGTTACCTTGAAACCGACAGGGAGGAATCCGATGGTGGATTCCGACAGAGTGAAATCCGAGTGATAGACTCCGAAAGAATGAATCCGATGGCGGATTCCGATACCTTAGAATCCGACATTATGGAGCGGATTTCCTTGAATCCGACACTGTATCGGATTTTCTCAAATCCGACGTTTAAGGCGGATTTCCATGAAATCTGACAGATTTGTTGTTTGTTGACTCATTGATGCTATATGCTAAATGTACATGCATATGTGACTTTAATTTGTTGTTTATGATTAAAGAAGATATAAATATATGTTTGATATATATTTATGAACTGGATACTGATTTCAGTTTATTGTGTTCTCAGGAAC